>PVKA01034036.1:0-23811 GCA_004027165.1 Ctenomys sociabilis | reverse complement strand
CAAACTTAATAGACTGGCACCTGAATCTCATAACAAGCTAAGGTTATAGCTGCACAAAAGCTCTACACCAAAGGTCAAAGGTCAGTGCTATACAAAATAACAAAGAGAAGGGGAAAAATGCAATCCCGAGTCAGCCAGTAAGGGCAGAGGACACTAGCTCAGCTGTAATGAATGCATTAACAGATACAGCAGCAAAGGAACAACTGCAGAAAACTATAGAGGAAACAAAATGAGAAGTAATTCCCCAAATAAAAAAGAAATATCTGAATACATAGTATCTGAAATAAAGAATCAATTCCAGAAACATTGGGTGGAAAAACAATGCTCACCAAGAACAACTGCAGAGAGCACTATTCCAGCTGAAACATATGAATTAATAGCATCTGAAGCAAACACACAACACCAGTAAGGTCATGAGGAACTCAAAGCAGAAATAATTTCTGAAATCAAAAAAGAATTCTGTGAAAAGAAAAAGAATTCTTTGAAATCATAGCATCAGAAATACAGAAACAATTCTGGAAATATACAGAGGGAATCTAATGTGGACAAACCACTGCAGAAAAAGAATTAATAACTACCTCTAAAGAAGATATGGATAAAAAATTGAGGAGATCAGAAATATGATGGATTCCATGAATAAGCAATACAGAAAAGAAATAGAACGCATGAAACAGACTCAAAGAGATATAGAAGAACTAAAAATATCAATCACGAGTCTACAAAACCATTTGAGTGAAAGCAAAGATGGAGTTTCAGATCTTGAAGATGACGGTGTGGCTAGTGAAAAGATGAGAAAGGATCTCTTAAAAACAACGAGAATGTAGGAAAAAATAAAACATCACCTGCAAGATGACACCAGGATGAACAATGAGAGAATAATTGGTATCAACGAGAATGAAGGAGTCAATACAAATGACATAAAAAGAGTTTGTGGAGAATTAATCACAGAAAATTTCTCAAATATGAGGAAACAATCCAACATTCAGGAACCGAAGCATACAGAACACCAAATAACTTCAACCCAAGTAGAAACACATCAAGACAGATAATAGTTAAGACCCCCGAAATCTAACACAAAAATAATATACAGAAAGCTGCGAGAGAGAAGAAGGAGCTCACATTCAAAGAAAAACCCATGAGAATTACAGCCCCATTCTCTACACAAACAATGAAGGCAAGGAGAGCATGGAGCAGAGTTCTTCAAGACCTACATGAAAAAAATTCCAGCCCAGACTATTATACCCTGCAAAACGCTTTCAAGATTGATGGAGAAGTGAAACACTTCCACGACAAAGAACAAATAAAGAATTTCATGTTGACAAAGCCAGCCCTTCAGAGGCTGCTGAAAGATGTTCTAGAGAGAGACCACAATGAGCAGAACTCCATGAATGAGAATGTAAGGTACCCCCTAAACAGGACAGACAATTAAACACAAGATACAAAAGAGTAAACAACACCAGACAAATATCAAGACAAACATAAGTCAGCATATTTCAATTATAACCATCAATGTAAGCTGACTCAATTCTCCAATTAAGAGAAATAGACTGATACAGTGGATTAGGAAACAAAATCCAACAATATGCTGTATACAAGAAACACACTTAGCTCAACAGGACATTCATAGGCTCAAAGTCAAAGGATAGAAAACAATACTACATGCTGTAGTGCTTCAGAAAAAGCAGGAGTAGCAATTCTGTTCTCACACAGTCTCAACTTGAAAGCAAGAATGATCAAACGACACAAAGAAGGCCACTATATATTGGTCAGGGGAAAAATTCAAGAGCAAGAAGTAACACTCATACATATTTGTACACCAAACACAGGAGCACTCAACTATGTAAGACAAGTCATAATGGACATAAAAAACTTATTTTCTAAGAACACAATCTTAACAGGAGACCTTAACACACCCTTATCTCAAAAAGATACATCAACCAGACAAAAAATTAGCAAGGAGATAGCAGAACTGAACCAGAGCTTGGAACAGAGTGTTCCACACAACCACAGCTGAATACACATTTTTTTCAGCTGCACATGGGTCATTTTCCAAAATATACCACGTACTAGTCCAGATGTCATGTGTAAATATATGCAAGAAAATAGAAATTATCCCATGCATATTATCTAACCACAGTGCAATCAAAACGGAATTAAATGAAAAATGAAACCATAAAAACCCACTAAATTCATGGAAACTAAACAATACACTACTCAGCAATCAATGGGTCACAGAAGAAATTAAAGAAGAAATTCAACACTACCTACAGTTCAATGAAACTTCAAGCACAACTTACCGCAATTTATGGGATGCAATGAAAGCAGTTCTTAGAGGCAAAATCATAGCGATGAACTCACACATTAGGAAAATAGAATGGAAACAAATTAGCACTCTAATGTTGCACCTCCAACAACTAGAAAAAGAAGAGCAAACGAAACCCAGAGGGCAAAGACGGGAAGGAATCATGAAGACTAGAGCAGAAACTAATTCAATTGAGCGAAGAAAACAGTTCAAAGAATCCACAAATCAAAAAGTTGGTTCTTTGAAAAACTAAATAAAGTTGATAAGCCTCTAACCAACGTCATCAAAAAGAGGCAACAGAAAATTCAACTACATTCAATAAGGAATGAAAAGGTTGAAATCACCACAGACCCAGTTTAAATTCAGAAGATTATTAATAGTTACTTCAAAAATCTTTATGCTCACAGAATAGAAGACACAGAAGAAATGGACAGATTCCTTAATAGGAACAAATTACCAAAACTGAATCAAGAAGATATAACAACTCTCAAATGTCCAATAACACCAACGAAATACTAAACGTACTAAAAAAGCCTACCGACAAAGAAAAGTCCAGGTCTTGATGGATTCACAGCTGAATTCTACAAGAAATTTATAGAGGATATAATCCTCACACTCCACAGACTCTTCAGTGAAATTGAAAAGGAAGCAGTCCTCTCAAAATCATTTCTGGAAGCAAGTATGATACTGATTCCAAAACCAGGGAAAGACACAACCGAAAAGGAGAACTACAGGACAATCTGCCTCATGAGCATAGATGCAAAAATACTCAACAAAATCCTGGCAAATACAGCACAGCAAATTATCAAGAATATCATACACCATGACCATCTAGGATTCATCCCAGGGATGCAAGAATAATTCAATATTCGATAATCTAAAAATGTAATACACTATAATAATAGACGGAAATCTAAAAAATCATCTCAACTGAAGCAGAGAAAGCTTTTGGCAAAGTCCAACACTCATTCGTGTTCAAAGTCCTACAGAAAATTGGAATAGGTGGACTGTATCTAAACTTCATAAAAGCCATCTATGACAACCCAAAAGTTCATATAATCCTAAATGGGTAAAAACTGAAATCTTTTACTCTTAAATCAGGTACAAGACAAGGATGTCCTCTATCACCACTCCTATTCAATATAGTCTTGGAATCCTTAGCAACAGCCATTAGAAAAGAGGGAGAAATATAGGCAATAATAATAGGTAAAGAAGTTAAATTATCACTATTTGCAGATGACATGATACTTTACTTGGAAGACCCCAAAAATTCCACCAAGAAACTACTAGAACTGAGAGGGAAATTCAGTAGCACAGCAGGATACAAAATCAACACTCAAAAGTGAATAGCATTCCCCTACACAGGTAGCAAGCACACTGAAAGGGAAACAACAGAAATAATACCTTTTATAATAGCACCGCAGAAAATGAAATACCTTAGGATTCACTTAACCAAGGAAGTCAAAGATCTTTTCACAGAAAACTACAATACCCTAAGAAAAGAGATTATAGAGGATTTCAGAAAATGGAAAGATATTCCATGCTCCTGGATAGGGAGAACCAACATCATGAAGATGGCCATACTCTCAAAATTGATGTAAAGATTTAATGTAGTCCCTATCAAACAGCCACCAACATACCTCCCAGACATACAGACATCATTCTTAAAATTTAATTGGAACCACAAAGAACCTAGAATAGCAAAGGCAATCTTGGCCAATAAAGACAAGGCAGGATGCATGACAATTCCTGACTTGAATTTATACTACAAAGCCACTGTGATAAAATCAACATGGTATTGGCAACAAAATAGACCTGAGGATCAGTGGAATAGATTAGAAGATGCAGAGGCATCTACAATCATACTCAGCCATCTGATCTTTGACAAAGGGGACAATCATACTTACTAGAAGAAAGATAGCCTCTTTAACAAATAGTGCTGGAAAACCTGGCTTTCCACATGCCAAAAACTAAAATTTGACACAGCTCTATCACCATGCACTAAGCTAAAGTCCAAATGGATTAAAGATCTAAACATTAAAACAGAAACACTCAATCTCCTGGAAGAGAAAGTAGGAGAAACTCTTGAAGACAAAGGGGTTGGTAAAGAGTTCATGAACAAATATATATTCACAAAGGACACACTTGAAAGAATCCACAATTGGGATCAACTCTTCTTACGGAGCTTCTGCATGTTAAAAGAAATTGGCAACGGAGTGAAAAAACAACCCACAGATTTTGAAACAATCCTAACTAATAAGCAATCACACAGAGGTCTGCCGTGTAGAATATATAAAGTACTAAGATGTAACAGGGCCTTCAGATTTAAAGACCCAATTCAGAAATTGGCATCTGAGATGAATACATACTTCTCAGAGGACGAAATTAAAGAAGCGAACAAATATATGAAAAAATGCTCCACATCGCTAGTCATCCATGAAATGCAAATAAAAACAACACTGAGATACCATCTCACTCCAGAAAGAATGGCTATTATAAGGAAATCAACCAACAACAAATGCTGGAGAGGTTGTGGGGAAAAGGTAACCCTTCTCCACTGCTGGTGGGAATGTAGACTGGTATAACCATTGTGGAGGTCAGTGTGGAGACTCCTCCAAAGAGTAGGACTAGAAATCCCATTCAAGCTGGGAATTTTCCCAAAGGAACTGAAAACATTGTATCACAGTGATGTATGTGTACCTATGTTTATAGCAGTGCAATGTGTGATACAAAAATCTTGGAAACAGCCAAGTTGTCCATCACATGAGGAATGGTTGAAAAAGATGTGGTATTTCTATATAATGGAGTATTACTCAGCTATTAAGAATGATAAGTTTGAAGCATGTATACTGAAGTGGATGCCACTTGAACATATACTCATAAGTGAAATAAACCAGACACACATATGTAAATATCATATAGTCTCCCTAATTTAAGAAGCGAAAAGCAGAAATAGAAATGGAAATGTACAACAACAAGTAAAATCAATTGAATCCAGTTTTCTTCTGGATGGTTAACAACCTAAGTTCACAGATCAAAGTTGGAGAAATAGAAGAACCGCAAGGCCAGCCAACATTTTGGCCCTAGCCTTTCAAGGTCAACGAAGACTCAGGACATAGGAGAACCTGTACTGCAACATCATGAAACTCAGTTGAGCTCCAAATTTTCTGAACAAGGAGATTATAGAGCTACAGAAGAAAGAGATCTAAGTTCTATAGTGTGCCTGGAGAGAGTCACATGGAGAGAAAACTTTCTCTCAAGCTCTCAGAGAGCAAACTGGTCAAGCATTGGCCGTGACTCATCCACCTGGATGACACAAACAAAGGATCTACAGAATAAGGTACAGGACTACAAGAAAAACCCTGAGGGGACTTCACTGACCTCATAAGAAACATAAAGTACCTGTGTTGGTATATAGGTCTTGCTCTATCTAGGTCTTAACCATCCAGCAGAAAAGTATAAAAATGAAGTATACATCGCGGGGCCATAATATTAAGCTGAGCTGTAAATGGCTATGGTCGACAACTTCTTTGAATAACTCACTATTGTTGTGGAATGCTGGACTGTGTTGGATTGTGTTGTCAAGTTCAAGCACCTAAGTTAGTTGAACAACAATGGAGTGCCCATTTTTGACAGGTCTAGGCAAAGGAAGGGAAGAATCATGATATATGTGTATGGACAGTGCAGTTTTGATGGATAATGCTGTGCTTCTACATAATTCTATGAATGGCAAGATTTGTACTAATGGTGGTTGGACAGAATATTTTGTCAGCTTCTAGTACTATGGACGAACACTAGGAATATATCAAAGTAGAAAGTATTAATTATTGAATCTTTGATGTAATTCAGGTATAAGAAATAAGATACACAATGAGCTACACTCTCTTTATTTACTTATAAGAAACATAAGGTGTAATAATATGTGTAAGTATAATATCATGTATGTACTTTCTATGATACCGAAACATTATGAAAACAACTTGCCATGTGTTATTTTATCAAATCCATCTTGTGAATGTATCTTTAAACTGTCTCATTGATATTTGTTCTTCAATAAAATAAAAATTAAAAAAATAATTTAAAAAATGAAAGCTAAAAAATTTTGATTTAATTCACTGAGTATACTTTCTATGCTGTTTACCTTTTTAATTCAATTTTATTTTACTTTGAAGAGTGAAAGCAGAAGCAAAAAAAAAAATTTAGAAAAGAAGACAGATACAAGGTAACATACAACAATACATATGTTACAGAGTTTCAAAACAGGAATACCAGATTAACAGTGGTTGTTAGTTTATCTATTTTTGTCATCAAGTCTGTTACTCAAATTAACAGATAGTTATGCAAGATTGGACAAATAATTGAATATTGACATTTGCTTTCAAGGATCTTTTTCTAAATTAATTTTATTGGGAAACAAATAATGAGACAGTTTTGAAACATTTGTAGGGCAGTTTCAATAATTAATACATTGGATATTGTTACCTTTAATTGAATGCATGCACCTCCAATATTTAAATGGCAATGGAATATGCAACTCTGACAAAACTAAACAAAAAGGGGATACAAATGAAGAAGCATTTTGTATCTGTATATAGAAAATAGGATAAATATATAGCTACTTTCTCCTAATTCAATGAGAAGAAGGATTTGTACTAATGGTGTTTGGGCAGCTTTTAAGGATCTTAATTTTTTTCCATGTCCTTTTTTAAGAATTTATTTTACAGAGAGTAAAATAACTGATAAGACATTAATGACATTACACATTTAGAAGACCAGGATAAAACAGGTGGAACACTAAGCATCAGATCTACTAGTGAGACCCTGAATACCCTGCAAACACTTTCCTAAAATAAAATTTTATTTTTTTTGTCGTTAAAAAAACAGATGTAGCTTTTTATACAATGGAGTACTATTCAACCATAAAGAAAGATAAACTGGAGACTTTTATAGGGAAATGGATGTAGCTCAAGATCACACTTGTAAGTGCAACAAACTAGACGCCCATGTGCATTCTATTATCTCCCTAGTATGAGATGCTGAAAGAGTAAATAAGATCCAAAATGTACAATAAATATTGTAAGATGGGAAGAAACTGTTCAAAAGGAAAGAGAAACTGGGATGGGGAAAAGGAAAAAAAAGAAGGAGGGGAAAAGCAGCAGTGACAACATATACTAGCTAAGATAGTTGTACTAATTTCTCTCAGTTCACTGAAAAAAAAGTTTGTGCTAATATTATTTGGACAGTTAAGTGCTGATATCTTGTATTCTGAGCAACTGATTTAAAGATAACAATATGCAATATATTAACCAGTGTTACCCTCCTATTATCTTGTTTTGAAAATTTGGGGTTTTTTTCCTCTTTAAAATAAATAGATAGATGATAGATAGATAGATAGATAGATAGATAGATAGATAGATAGATAGATAGATAGATAGATAGATAGATAGATAGATAGAAGACCAGGGTAAGAGGTACTCAACTATGGGTTTTACATTACATATTGTGTCCTTAATGTAAGTGCTCAGATCACAGACACCAGCGTACAGAGTTAGTGAAAGTGAAAATTCTAAACATTAACTGCTATTTTCAAAAATACTGATGGAAATTATTAGTACATCCATCTCAGGCATCTTTTATATTTAGTTGCATGTCCTCCCTTCTTTTTTTCCTTTCTTTTCTCCCTTTTCTCATCTTTGCCTTTTGGGTTTTCTGTTTGTTTGTTTTGTATTTTAGTACAGGGTCTTATTTACGCAGATCAGACTCATAGTGATCCTCCTGTTTTCAGCCTTCCAAGCACTGTAATTGCAGGTGGGCACTACCACTCCCAGTCTCATTCCCATCTCACTGTGCCCCAGGGATGGGCCAGCACAGCACCAAGCTGATTGAACCCTTGTCGTTGCACCTGCCTACGCACGAGCTTTAGTCCATTGAGCTATCTGGTCTTCCCTTGTTATTTATTCTTTATGTTCAGTTTCTTTCCATTTTACTATATCTATTATACCTTTCAGGTTTTACTTCTTCTTTCTGGTTCTTAAACTAGGGAGACAATACAATATATATACACGTGGGTCTGACTTATTTTACTTATAAGTATAGCCTGTAGTTGCACCCACTTACCTATAAAATTTTCAGTTTTTCTTTGTAGCTGAGTAATACTCTGTTGCACAATAATATCACTTTTTTAATCCACTCCTCAAGGGATGGGTATGGGTTGGTTCCAAGATTTGGCTTTGAAAAATTGTGCTGCTATAAACACAGGTGCACATATATCACTATGGTATTATGATTTCAGTTCCTTTTGGAAAATACCCACAAAGGGAAGAGCTAGACTATGGATCTCCAATCCTAGTGTTTTGAGGAGTCTTCATACTGCCTTCCATACTGCCTTACATTCCCACCAACTGTGGAGAAGGGTTCCTTTTTCCCCACATATGCTCTAGCATTTGTTATTAGTTGACTTACTTGTGAAAGCCATTCTTTCTGGGGTGAGACAGGATCTGAACATTGTTTTAATATGCATTTCTCAAATGGCCAGTGATGTGGTACATTTTTTAATGTATTTATTTGGAACTTGTGTTTCTTTCTCTGAGAAGTATGTATTCAACTCAGATGCTCATTTTTGGATTTAGACTTTAAATTTTGAGGACTAATTTTTTTTTAGATCTTTATATAATTTACAAAAAAATCTTTTGTCTGGGTGATTGTTGGTTATATTTTTTTTCCTTATTTGTGGGTTGTCTTTTCACTCTGTTGGTAATTTCTTTTGATGTGCAAGCACTTCTCAATAAGAGGAGGTCCCAGTTGTTAATTCTTTCAAGTATTTCCCATGCAGTTTGATTCTTGTCCATGAAATATTACCTACCTCGACATCTTCAAATTTTCCACCTACATTCTCTTCCAGGAGATTTAAAGTTCCCGTTTTAATGTTTGAAACTTTAATCTATTTTGACTTTCTTTTACTGCATGGTGATAGACCCAGGTCTCATTTTAGTTTTCAGCATGTAGAGTGCCAGTTTTTCCACCAGCATCTGTTAAAGAAGTTGTATTTCTTCCAATGAACATTTGTGGCCCCTTTGTCAAAGGTAAGATGGCTGAGTGCATTTGTATCTTTTTCTTCTAATCTATTCTATTGAGGGCCTGGGACATAGCACAGTGGCATAATCCCCTGCCTGGCAAACACAAGGTCCCAAATTCAATCTCCAGTACCACAAAAGTAAATAAGTAAAGACCAATTCATTCTAGGGGCTAGAGAGATATTCCTTGGCAAGCACAAGGGACTGAGTTCAATCCCTGGTTCTGCCAGAGAGAGAGAGAGAGAGAGAGAGAGAGAGAGAGAGAGAGAGAGAGAGAGAGAGAGAGAGAGAATAATCTGTTTTACTGGTCCTCAGGTCTATTTTTTGCCAATACCATGCTGATTTTATCACAGTAATTTTGTGGTATAATTTCAAGCCTGGAATTGCAGTGCCTCCTTCTTTGTCTTTGTTGTCCAGGATTGCCTTTGCACTTCTAGCCCTTTTCTGGTTCCAAATAAATATTAAGAATATTTTCTTTAGATGTGTGAGGTACTTTGGTGGTATTTTGATAGGGATTACATCAAATCTGCATAAACATTTTGCGAGTATGGCCATTTATGCAATGTTGGTTTTTCCTATCCAGAAATAAGGAATATTTTTCCATTTTCTGAAATTTCCTGTGATCTCTCTCTCTTCTCTCTCTAAGAGTATTGTACTTTTCATTGTATAGATCTTTTAATTTCTTTGATAGATTAATTCCCAAGTGTTAAATTTTGGGGATGCTTTTTTTCTGTATTTAGTACAGGGTGTACAGGGTCTCACTACACAGATTGGATTTGTAGTGATCTTCCTGTTTTCAGCCTCCCAACCACTGTGATCAGAGATGCACACCACCGCAGTCTCATTTGCTGTCTCAGTGTGCCTTGGGGGTGGTGAGACACAGCACTCTGGAAATTGAACCCCAATCCATAAGCCTGCCTAAGTAGGCACTTTAGTCCACTGAACTATCTGGCCTGCCCTTGGATGCTACTGGGAAGAGTAGTGTTTCGCTAGTTTCTCTTTCAGTGAGATTGTTATCTGTGTAAATGAATGCTACTGATGCTGATTTTATGCTTTCCCCGGATCTGCCAAAACGAATAGATAAAATTTGTCTTACATAGTTGGGTGCTACCATGCTGTGTGCATATGTATCTACTACTGTTATCTCTTCTTCTTGAATTTTTCTCTTAACCAGTGTATAGTGACCTTCTTTATCTTGTTTGATCATTCTTCTTTTAAAATTCAGATTGTCTGTGAACAGAATAGCTATCCCTGCTTATTTTCAGAGGTCCTTGAGCATGTAGTATTGTTTTCCATCCTTTGACTTTCAGCCTATAAATTTCTTAATGGGTTAAATGTATTTCTGTTATGCAAAATATTGTTGGATTTCGGTTTTTAATCCACTCTGTCAGTCTATTTTAATTGGTGAATTGAATCCAACTACATTGGTGGTTATAATTGCTATGTGTTGATTATGTTTGTCATGTTATTTTCCTGCTATTTATTCCTTACTTTTCTCCCATATTTCATAGTTTGCCATGTTGAATTGATTCTTTCTGTTCTCATTCTTGGAACTGTGGTCATTTTGATCCCTTCCTAGAATATCTGTAATACTCTGTATAGTTGGCTTGGTCATCATGAATTTCTTTAGTTTTTCTTTGTCATGGAAGAATTTCACTTCTTCATTAAACATAAGAGTTTTGCAGGGTTTATCAGTCTGGGGTGTAATTTGTATCCCTGTAGGACTTGAAGTACTTTGCTCCATGCTCTTCTTGACTTAATGGTTTGTGGGGAGAAATCTGTTGTTATTCTGATGGGTTTTCCTTTCAGTGTGATCTGTTTTGTTTTGCTTTGCTTTGCTTTGCTTTCTCTAGTTGCTTTTAGTGTGCTGTTCTTGTGCTGAATTTCTGTGATCTTGATTATTAAGTTTGGGTGTAGTTTTAATTGGGTTCATGTTATTTGGAGTTCTATATGCCTTGGTTGCTGGAATGTCATTGTATCCACATATCCAGGAAGATTTTTGCTATTGTTCTTTTTATGTCAGTTGTGTTGCCTCCTTATTCATTGATGAGTATTAGCCTTAAGTTGTTCATCTTTGCATCATCTTGCAGCTATTGAAGTATTTCCTGGATCCTAGTTTTTTAAGGGATCTTTCCTTACTTTTTAACTAGCTGCGGTGGTGTCTTCAATGTCTAAAAGTTTATCTTCAATTTCCTTCAAACGATTTTTCCAGTAGTAATGAAGTTTTTAATTTCATGCATGGCTCTCTGAATCTGCTTCATGCATTCTATTTCTTTCCTATATTGCTCATTCAAGGACTTTATCATTTTTCTGTTCTCCTCTATTTTTATCAGTGTCTTCTTTAGAAACACTTAGCAATTCTTTTATTGTAACTATCATTTCTTTTTTTTTACCTGGAAGATTTTTTCTGATGTGATTTCCCTTTTATCCTTCTGAAGTTGTTTCTTTACTTCAGTTTCTATTATTTTAGAGATTTCAGGTGTGTGACTCCCAATTTCTTCTATATTGATATCTCCTGGGCTTTTTCTGGGTAGAATCAGGGCCTGAGGTTGCATAATCCTCCTTATTTTTGTCATTTTCTATTTCAGAGAGAACTCTTTGATTTCTGTGATAACTTTCTGTGAAAGTTTGGTATTGGTAGCTGCATCATGCTGTCAGAGCCTCTCTGCAAAGACTCTCTTTTTTAGGTATTTCTCTTTTGTCTGATATTCTTGTTTTGTGTCCCAGGATTTTGCCTTCTCTATTGATTGCAAGTGAGATATTGGATTCCTGTTTGGCACTGTCCTCCACCCTTCAGTGTAGGGCTTTGGGGAGGTTATTACCCAAGGGAGAATATTAAGGCATGTGTGGTTTCCTATTTAATAGTAGTACAATTAGCAATATTAATAACACCTGATGAAATTAAGAAATTGACCAGCATCTATAACTAATGAGTTTGTTTTCCTGATCATACCATAGGAGCAAACATTGCTACATAACAAAGCAGATCATAAAGTAGGAATTTGCATTGAAATTAGTTCTCCTGAGTTCTGTCTTGGCACCTCCCCTTCATGCACAGAGTCTTCCAGGAAGACTAGTTCACTCCAGTTACTGCTGCCACCTCTGTGTCATAAGTATGCTCCTGTAGATCTAAGCCTCAATCTGGGTTGAGCTGGGCCCAGCAGTACACGTCAGCTCACAGAGTCTAGATCTTCTGAACTCATACTCAACCAGCTGGACCTGGATTAGGTCTGGTTGCTGTATTTTGCTCCTTCCAACTGAACTCCATCCAAGTGGACTGCTAGATCCTGCTGGCTGCCTATCCTGTGACTCCTTCTCAGTAGCCCTACAACTGGAAGTGTATGCTATTTGACTATTATAATGACTACAATAATTAAAATAACATCTTTACTGGTGTTGAAGGACCTCTACCTCCTGATTTGTATAAAAACACCAAATCTTTCAATCTCATGTTTTCACTGTTTATCAGATCTTTTCCATTTTGCACTTTTATGTCAGTTTTGATTTGAATTTTCAGTGTCGTCCGAAATACCTAGTTCGAGTGCAATGATGCCCAAGATGATACATCTAAAGGTGGTCAGATCAGGAAAACTCTAACTTCTCCACTGATTCATTCTTTTGTAATTTAATGGCATTACTGAAAGACAGTAGAAGTTTACGGGTGTGATCTAACTAAAGAGAGAGGATCATGAGGACATAATCTTGACACCATATACTTCCTTTCCAGATTTTTCCTTCTTTCTCTCTACTTCCCTTCTGCCACATGATGAACAGATTCACATTATTATATACTTCTACCTTGAGGCTCTTCCCTTCCTTTGGGACAGCAATTTAACTAGCTTAATATGTATGGAAACTTCTAAAATCATAAAGCAGCATGAACCAGTGCTCTCTAAGTTGTTTTTCTTTGTTATGTTTTTACAAGAATGAGAAAGATGTCTAAAAATGTAGAAAATTCAAGCCATGAAGAAAGGAGGGGGTTCTAGGGATTCTTCCTGACCATATGGTTTAGAAATCTATGGATTTGGCTCATGGAGGACTTTGCAAGGGTTTGGAGATGTGAGCTAGAGAACACCTAGAATTCTGTAAGCAGAACCTGATAAATGACTTGAAAACCAGAATGTAGACCAGCCAGATAGCTCAGCAAACTTAAGCACCTGCTTAGGCAGGCACAGGACCCAGGGATTGATTCCTAGTATACCATATCGGCCCTGCTCCTGGGGCACACTGAAATGGTGACTGAGACTGGGCGTGGTAGAGCATTCATGTAATCCCAGTGCTTGGGAGGCTAAAAACAGGAGGATCAGTATTAGTCTAATCTGTGTAGTGAGATCTTGTAGACCCTCTACTAAAATACATTAAAAAAAATAATGCTAGTAGAAACATGAACAATAAAATCTGTGTTCATGATGTTTCAGATGAGAACAAGGACTCTACTGGGAACTAGACTAGTGGCCATTCCTGCTACATTCTGGCAAATAACTTTTCAACATTTTGTCCATATCCTCAGAATGCATTTGAAGGTTATGAGCTAAAATTTAGTTGAAGAAATTTCAAGCATTCAGGCCATAGCATGGTTACTGCTGACTGTTTCTATCCATGTTTACAGTGAGAATCAGAAGTAGCAGAACAGAAAGACTTGAAAATCCTGTGGTTTGTCATTTTAGAAAAGTTTTGTAAATGTGGGACCAAAAGAAGTATGCTTGCCGGTGAACTAAGCATCACTGAAAAGAAATTCAGTATCTTGCATTAAAAATAAATAAATAAATAAATAAATAAATAAATAAATAAATAAACTGCATTGAAACGATAGAAAGATGCCTTGAAGTTATCAGGGAGG
Organism: Ctenomys sociabilis; assembly: GCA_004027165.1. Classification (NCBI taxonomy): domain Eukaryota; kingdom Metazoa; phylum Chordata; class Mammalia; order Rodentia; family Ctenomyidae; genus Ctenomys; species Ctenomys sociabilis. Next base: position 9,596 of record PVKA01034036.1, on the reverse strand, counting down.
TTGACCGGATCACACCCATTCCAGACACAAGGGTATAAAAGCGTAAACTCCTTTGCAATTCTTTAAGGAAAGAGACCCATGATTTTCTCCCTGCACAGGCCCACATAGGGAAGTGCTTCCTCATGTTCAGCCATTGAGGCACTCAAGGGACACAGCAACTGTAACCTAGGGCAGAGTCTCTTCTGCCCAAGGCAATGGAAGACATTGACATCATCCATGAGATGCTGTTTTCTTAGATGCAAGATTATTTGGATTTCAAAGACTTTCATACAGATTTTTTTAAAGGTCTAGAAAGCCTAGAAATGTGGCAGGGTGGAACATGAGCCAATGTGAGTGAAGCAAAAGCTATAATAGACATTCCACAGAGTTAAGGATGTCACATGTGGGGAGAATCTGACTGAAGGAGTGACTAACATGAGTGTAAAGATGGAGGCACCACTGGAACAAGAGCAGAGGAATCCTGGAAAGCCTGGCGAAGGACTAGAAGGGATGTGCAGAGCAACAGTCATGTTGGATGAACAATAGAATTACACTTGGAGATGTGTGCTCAAGCCACTGTGTTCCCCAAGCCCCAGTAAGTTGCTCAGCACACCATACTTTCCTTTTCCTTCGGCCAAATTTCTACATAAATGTTTTTCTTCTGCAATTTTGCTCTCATGCCTTTGGCTTGCAAATAAAGACTCATGGCTTTATCAGACTATCTTTGATTTCCTGAGACTTTCTCATACTGATGAGTCCCAGTGAAGCAGTCCTTCCAGGGTTCTTGGAGTTTAGGTTGAACTTCAACTGTGAGTAATTTTTCAGCTGCACACCCAGCAAAAAAGACCAAACCTGGTAAAGCAAGAAGGATGTCAAATTGTTCATCCAGATGAGTGGATATAGATGGCCACCAAGTAGCTGTTAGGGATACTGTTTGGAGAACTTATTGGAGCTGCTGGAAGCTGCTGAGTTTTGGGGGGGTTGTTCTGCTGCAGAACTTTGTCATGCTGGCTTTCCCATAGAACTCTGGAGAAGCAAGAAGCTTTGATCCTCATCTTGAGCATCACTTCCTGGCTCAGGAGGAGAACATAGTGCAGTACTTAGCCTCATGGAGAGGCTTTCCTGATAGGAACTCGGCTTTCCTCATCACTGGAGGAGCTCTGGACCTCATTGTTGCTGAGGATGGCTGTGGTACTTTTGGGAGAGCCCCGGTGCTTACCTTGAGCATAGCTTCCTGGCTTCAGTTCAGATCCTTTATCCTGCCTGCAGACTTTCTAGCTTCCACTACTAACCTTTGGGCCTTTCCTGCACTTCTTGTATGTGATTCTTGGGTGATTTTTTATAAAATAATATTATACAATGTGTCCTGTACTATATTGCTCACTGTGCAAAAACCACAAACCTTGACCACACCTAATGATTGCCCTGACAAATGCATTGACTGGAACATACAAGAGCTCAGATTGTGCAGGTCTTCTCTACCTTATCTGACAATACAGAACTGCTGTAGTTGTAGCAGAGTGCTTTTGCAGGCCTTCAACTGTAGTTCTTAAACATTAGTTACCTAGCTTAGATCCCTTAAGACAGTTTTAGGAATTCACTGGGCATATTTTAGTATCATATTTCATGGGAAAATATTGAAAAAAATATAATTTTTATTAACATTTTCATGGGTTATAAAATTTTTATAATTTTATCTTGAAATCTAATTTTAAGTCAAATGTCTCACATTGTAGATTAAAAACTATTAATGTTCCAAGTCAAAGGTTTCACTGTTCTGATACTAATATTCTTTGAGGTATTATGCTTTATATTTCAGCCAATCTTCAGCCTCTTTATAGGTTAACAAAAATATAAGTTCTTTGGGCATTTACTTCCTGACTCAATTAAAAAGATTCTGCTTTTCCAATCCTAGCCATTTCTTTGCCCATGAGTATTTCTTCTGACTGTCTAAGCTTACTTTTAACATCTAACACTGTTTAAAAAAATACTCTTTTTACCTTATTTAAAGGAAATGTTACAGGCACCTGCTGTTTTTTTTTTTTTTTTCTTTCATTGGAATTACTACCTGAATGACCTTGAACTTTTATCTAATATAATTCCTATCATATATAATAGAAAAAAAATATATATATATATTCTTTCACAAACTAGTAATAAATGGAATCCCCAATCTATCCTAATAAAGTTGCAAGACAGTTTACTTAAAGGTTTTGTGTTCTTCCTAAAAAGGAATATTTTTTAAAAAATAACTACTTTAAATTGAGGCTTGAGGATGGAAACTTGAAGCAGTTTCACGACAGTAACATTTATCTCTTTTGGCAGTTCTGATGTTTATGTATTGGCTTTCTCAGAGCTAGGTCACCTTTCTCTTTAGTCATTTGGCCCATTTTTTAAAAACGATTTCCCAAAGACCAAAGGCTACTGTACTCTATTTAGAGCTCAGTTTCATACTATAAGAACCTAAAATTCCCCAGACATCCCTGGAAAGGCTGCTTTGGGTCAAAGTACAAGGAGATAGAACTGCCCAGGATCTGTTCTCATGAAGATCCCAGTCTTCAGAAAATGAGGCAGAGCTACGCGTGACAGATTTCATGGCTGTTTCATATTAATTAGCTTCACAAATACTCAATCAAAAGTATATTTATTCAACATCTACTATGTGCAAAATAGAGTATAATCCTCTAAAGATACAAAGTTATTCAAGATATCCTCTCCAACCTTAAGAATTTTATTGTACATTGGTAGGTGTTTTAGCAGATAAAGACACCTTCATGTCTATGTTTAACCAGGTCCTTAATGCTGAGTTTCATATTATTTTAATATTTCTTGGACATCCTGTATGCTAGGAGGATTCAGTATTAACTGATACCATTATCTGTCACCAAAGACTATTCTTTTAGTCTAAATTCATTGAAAGCTGCCACCTACCCAATGGAAAGAATAAAAATGTGTAATAAATGAGAGCACAATTGCTGAACTTACTCTTCTTTCTTCATTCCATGGTGTGGGGTTAGAACTCAAGGCCTTACACTTGCCAGGCCCACACTTATGCCACTGAGCTGTCTCCCTGGCCCATCCTGAACTCACTGTAAAGATTACAGATTTTCCAGGATAAAAAGGGCTGTGCAGATTCACCTAGGGCAATGTTTCCCACACATTTCAATAGGCAACATGATCACAGAGGGATCCCTCTGAAATTGAAGATACACCTCAGGAAAGTGGTGGTAGGCCTGCCGTGAAGTCAAAAAACTCACACCATCTTTCTACTAACATCAGATCTTCTGGTGCTTAGACTATGCTTTAAGCAGTAGGTTCCTAAGGCAAAGTCATGGAAAGCGGGTGCCGTCTACTCGATATGGTCTTTTATCAGATAGAATCATTAAATAAATTAAGGAATTAAATATTATTACAATAATCAATTCAATATTATTAAATGAATTTTTTCATCCAATGTGATAGTGTCTTCATCAATAGTAGCTTTGATAGGGATACTACCAATAAGCATCATTCTCTCTAAGCAGAATAGAAAATTAAAGGAGGTTTAAAAATTATCGTGGTTTGTAAATAAAAAATGAAATAGAATTCTGATAGGATTCACTAATTCCACTCCTGAGTACCCAAAAGAGTTAAAAGGCTATATTCGAAAAAGTATTCATTCTTAAAGGGGCAGAGAGATAGCTCAGTGGCTTAGGCACCTGCCTGGCAAGTGTAAGTGTAATATCCATTCATGACATTTATTTACAGTAAGCAAAAATGGGAGCAACCCAGTGTCCACAAACAGATCAGTAGATGTGCATGGCACAAAAATTTTGTTAAAAGGAAAGGAATTTTTACACATTTTTAGACACCTGATAATTATGCTAACTGAAATTAACCAGGTTCCAAGAAGCACACATGATATCATTCACCTTACCTAATTTACTTAGAGTAGTCAAGCTCAGAAACAGGAAGTAGAATGGTCCTTAGTAAGGATTACCTTGTCTGTCTGTGAGAATGCCAGCGTTCTCAGGTGTTACCATTTCCAACTTGTAAATCACAGCATTCTCAGAAAGATAGCTGTTCACCCATGGATGAGTGCATGCCTTGGAATTCTAAGAAGCCATTAAGTAGATTTATTAAGTAAGTCCCAACTTCATTAACTGCCTCAAAGCCTGATATGTAGTCTTGGTATTTAAACAACAAGGTGAAATAACTTTCTCTCTCTCCTCCCCTTTCTTCTCTTCCATCCTCCCTTTCTCCCTCACTTCCTCCCTCCCTCCTTCCCTCCCTAGCTTCCTTTCTTCATTTTGGCACTGAGCTTGAACTGAAGTTCTCTGCACTGTACTAGTTTCCAAAATATTTTGTTTTATTTTGAGACAGAGTCGCCCTAAGTTACTAAATTGCTCAGGCCGATCATGACCTTTCGTTCATTCTGCCTCAGTCTCACACTGCTGGGATCATAGGCATTCACTCCTACCCCCAACTTAGTTAAAAAGCAATTTCAAGATTCAGCCTTGTGGTGGTCATGGTGGTGTTCAACTACACTATCAATACTCTGGGGGAGGCTGAGGCAGAAAGACTACAAGTTTGAGGCAACTTGATAGGACGGAAGAGACTTTGTCTCAATCATAGAAAGGGTTAGGGATATAGCTCAGTGGTACAGTGCTTGCCAAGCATGGGTGAGGCCCTCGGTCTATTCCCAGAACTGCCAAAAGGGCAAAAACCAAATGAAAGATTCATCTTCTAATTGAATAAGTAAATTAGGTGCTTAATTAGGTATGTAATTAAATCATTGACTTCAGTTTTCTGATTTCAAGCTGAATGCTCTGAAAACATTCTTGAAATAAGAGAATGCTATTGACAGCAATAAAAATTTTAATTATGAAGCATATCATATTTCAATACTTTTGAAGTTTTTGTTATATCAAATCCGAAATCCTTATAAGTGAAAGATGAATTTATAAACAGAGTTTTAAATGTTTCATGAAATTTGAATATTGATTAGTAAAGGTATTTATTCTGTTCAAACTTGCTTTAAAATTGATGGAAAGTCCCCTTAAACATGATTACTAAAATTCACAGCATATGAAAATCAAAAAGATTAAGAAAAACAAAATTCAAAGGTTCATATGAGAATAATTTTACTATTAACTTAAGAATAATTAAATATCGAAGTCAATATTGTAAGATCTACTTTAAAATCATTGGAAATCTCACACTCACATACTGAAATCACCTGAGACTGATACCCCTAAGCCATCAATTCTACAGCAGCAACTACAAACATTCCACCACTCTATTTATGATTTTACAACTAGGACAAATCAAAAACCTTAAGACAAGGCAGACCCTAGTAGGTCGGCATGGTGGTGCCCCTTCTAGCCAAAACACGTCTAGAGAAATTCTGAGAAATTTTCAATTCTGAGTGTCAGCAACCAAGTGGAAGCATCAAGGCTCTGAGAAATCAGTTGCGTAAACCATGATGGATTGAACCATGGGTAATAGATCAGTGACAGTGCTTGAAGTGCTATGCAACCCAGGCGGAAGTACCAGAACCTGAAGCAGACGAGACCTTCCTAGAGAATAAGAAAAGTACTGTTTTTGTTCCATGTTCTGTCCACTGGCCTTTGAAGTGAACAGTAGGTCTTATTTTTGTAGCACTAATGACTGATGTTGTCCCAAGAACAGTGAAGCTACTGAAATACCTGTTGAGTGAGTAAAACACATTCAACAAGGCCTAAAATGGAACTGGGGTGTAGCTCAGGGAAAAGACGCCTGTCTACATGTTCAAGCTTCAACCCCAGTAGCACAAAAAAGAGAGTAAACATTGATGCATGCCTGTAAGCTCAGCACTGAGGAGACTAAGGCTCAAGTATAACCATGAGTTTGAGGCCATCCAAGGCCACAAGTGAGTCCAAGGCCAGCCCCAACTTCACAGCATGGCTCTGACTCCGAACAAAGCAAGCAAACAAAAGATGATGCAGCGAGCTGGTGCTACACTGAAGGTTGGGCTGGATAGTTATAAAGTCTTAAACAAAAAAGTCTTAAAGTTTCCTTCAGAAGATAAAACTGAATCTTAGGGAAAATATAAAAAATACCAAACTGATCAAAGTGAGAAATACAAACAGAACAGGAGTACTCAGAAATACTTATGCACTGACAAGACATTGGAGAACTCTGGGTGAAAAAGGAAAAATATTACCTAACTGTTTAAAGATGAAACATTGCAGATATTTTTTTCAAGGAACCCAGATTGTTCTTTATTCATGTTTGAATCCCATGAGAAGTGGCCGAGTAACCTAGAAAAGGACATTTGTATGACTCTCATGTACGGATGTGAGTACTGAGACATAGGTGTCTTTAAAGATAATTAGAACAGTAACTGACCTGAGGGGAAAAATCCACGTTAATATTTGTTGGAGATTATTTTGACATAACAGAAGACTAAAATCCTCCTTACTGACATCACTGGAGGGCCCATAGTTTTAGCTAGCTGCCTACTTTGCTGACTTGAATGGCAAAGTTTGCTTTCAAAGATGCAAATTCCTGTGGAAAAATCTGGTTGCCAAGTGCCATGAATCGAGCTGAAAGAGATGGTTTCCTCAGTGGTTCTCTTCTGAGGAGGATATCCCTGGCAAAACATGGCCTTCGTGAGCTATCTGTGAAAATACCCGAAACTCTCAAGTTGAAGAAGAGAAATGTGCTGCATGAGACTTTTGACTACCACTTATAGAAAGCTTCATATGCAGGAGAAAACAGATTAAGCAAAATATAGCCTGAAGTCCTGGTTAGGATCTTTCCTTGAAATTTTAGGCTTTGCATTTTAAAATATAGATGAGTGAGGAAGGGGAAAATGCATATCTGGGCAAAAGCTAATGATAAGTAAAAGGAAATACCATGTTTTGTGAGCATATTATAACCACAGGAATCAATATTCTGCCGATTGGTTTGCCTTTCGCTGTGATCAGCATAGATTATTCAGTCAGTTGACAATAAAAGACTGGTTAGCAGTTTTCCAGCAGAAACTGCTTGTGCTCAGGAAATTGTCCTAAGCCACAAGTAGCTCATTACTGAGTGACCTCAGGCCGGTTTTGTGGACAGGTAAGAGTCACCACTCCTTGGACCAGTGTATTTAGAAACTCACTCTATTTAAGTGCATACCTTAGTGATAATAGAAGTGACTGAAGGGAGGCACCCGTACATGACTGCTTGTTAAGACTGCATCCTAAGCCTAGTGCAATTATTCTACTTTGATTGACCAACATTTAAAAGACCCACAAAAGTGGCTATCCAAATGTTTTTTTTTGTTTGTTTGTTTCAACAGACATCAATAAGTGATATTGATGTCCCAAAATGAAATGAGAATTTGCTATCAAAAAGTTTAAAAAATTCTTGTTTAAATAAAAACAAGAATTTTCTTTTTCAGGACTGTCCTTTTTGGGACTTTGCAAAATCAGTGATACATTTATGTCCATTGTGAATTTCAAAGGGAGGTATGGAAAGATTTGAAATTATTTTGACTTTTACATCCTAAAATCACTTACATTTAAGGGGAAGTTTCTAGTCCAATTGTTGCAAAATAAGCCTAACTCAGCTGTGAAACATAACTAGCAAACCATTGTTTTGGGAATCTAATTGAAATGTGGTTCTGTAACATGTCATTTTTATTTTTGTTATTTGCTCTTTTTATGTCTTAGCTTGTGCAATTTCATTGCTGACCAGGTTTTCTTTCCCAAGTACACCTACAGGAGGTGGACAGGCACAGAGAATGCTTGAGCACACGATCATATTTAAGGGCTTCACAGTTACAGGCAGAATGTGGGTGCTTTCATCAGCGCCCTCTAAGTGACGGAACCTCTCACAAGGGTCTTATGCCAAGTGGTTCCTACAGCCTCGTTTCCTGAACTAGATGCTAGGTCTGTGATCTGCACCTGAGTAGTGCTTCGTTGTCACCAGCAGCAGCAAATATTCTCTTCCCTTATCAATAATTCTCTAAAGTTAAGACGATTACATCATTGAAATGATTACTGGAATCAAATTTATATTTCAAACAATTAACAGGTAGGACCAATAACATACCTGGCACCTTTTGTGAGACTTCCTCACACAGAGTACCAGAATCAGAAGCAGGGTTCATCATGAACTCTAGCTGCTGCAGGGACCAATTCTAAAAGAACACTAAACATGTGCTTCTATACTAGATATCATAGAAAGCTTTTTATTCCTAAATCCCCCAGTCAAGTTGGCAATAATTTATTCTTTAAGAACATAAAGGATACTAAAAAAAAAATAGTCACTGAAATTTGATAGCACCAAAGTTATTTTCTGGAGTTTAAAATATGAAATTTTTAAAATTTGGAATATATATCTTATTTTGTTTATGTTTCAAGTCTAGGCATAGTTCATGAATGGATATATGGGCTGATAAAAGTTTTATTATTCTTGCTAATCCCTCTGCCTGAAAGAAGTAAGTGTCTAATATTGTTTCGCCTAACCCTATCGCAAAGCTAAGGTACTAGAAAATCTGAGTTCATAATCCATAAAATATTTTCCCAAAATATTCAGAGCATCACATAAGCTCACAACATATGGGGCAGAGATGAGAACTCACCCATTAGGGTTTTGGTGTTTTGGTTTTATAAAAAAAACCTTGAGAAATTTTGTTTTGAAGCTGCTATTTTCAAAAAAGTTCTTTGAATTTTTCAGAACATTTCAATCAGTGCTTTTCAAGGGAAATTTTAGTAATTTTTTCCAACTGAATGGAAAGCCGTGCTATGCAAACAACAAAGAATCTTTTTCTTTTGAAAGTTATTCATGTCCTGCTTCTAGGATTGCCAGGGGAATTGATTTTTTTAAAAAAAATTTAAGCAAGCAGTCGATCACAGTTATATTTTGCTAGAGACAACCTCAACTCTGAACTTCAGAAGTTTTATGTTTCTTTCTAAGCTTGGAGCTTATGTTTTTCATAAAGATTTTTAAATTAGCCAAATAAGTTTGCATGACCTATGGCCAAGCTTATATTCTTTAAACATATTTCTATACTTTCAAAAATATTTCTTTGCTTTATTTTCACAGGGATAAAAGAGTTTGAATTTTTCTCTCCCTTAAAAATAGGAGAAGCCCATGTTTATCATGCATCTTGCCATTGCATGTCACTCACCACTTTTTCAGAACCTTTCTATCTACTGGATTTATTCTTGCACACAAAGAAAAGTGAGCGTTGGGAGGCACTTGAGAGGCTGAGGCAGAAGGATCACTGTGGAGAGTGGCCAAGCTAGACATGCACCACACATTCAGGACTAATGCAATAAAGATGCACATCACGCTGGGCTGTCAATGCCTCTCCACCAGAGAGGTCAGGTCCCACTCCACCCCAGCTTTCCTTGTAGTATGTGTCTAGTATTTTCTTCATCTCATATCATCCCCACTCAGAACCCTGATGGCTGTTTGAGTTTAAGACCAGCCTAGACTACATAGTGACACCCTGTAAAAACATTTTGTTAAAGAAAATAAACAGCTAGAGAGATATAGCTCAGTAGCTTAAGTACCTGCCTGACAAGTGCAGAGTCTAAGTTCACTGAGTTTTATCCCTGGTACCAAATAAAGAGAAAAGAGAAAGAAGGAAAGAAAGAAAG
>PVKA01034035.1:0-23813 GCA_004027165.1 Ctenomys sociabilis | reverse complement strand
TGAATGTTATTAGCCTATAACATTACCCTAATGTATCTACCTCATTGATGACGTTGACTTCCCTCCCCTCTGCTATATAAGCTGTATCACTTCCTTGAATAAACGAGACTTGATCAGAATCCTGTCTTGTCTCCATTTCTCGCGTCCCTGTTCCATGTCTTTGTCAGTCCCCACTCCTCCCCCAGGCGACCTGCGTTGACTGACCTGCTGGACGGGTCAAAGTATGAGTCTTACTTCAAATTGCTGCAGCTTAATTTTCTTCCACAGAAGACCTAAGAATACACTGGAACTTAGAGAATGCTGGTTGTCTGTTGATCCCAGCTCTCAAGCTGCTGTTTTGTTAACAAGAAGTTTAGTGGGACATTTATTTTATATAGCTTCACATCACAGCCAGAACAGAACATGGAAATACCTGGGCAGATGTTTAGCCTCATAGGGAAGAACTTCACAGGACACCAGCTCAAGTGAAATTGGAGTTCAATCATTCCATTCTAATGATTCTAAAGAAAGCAGGAAAATGGATGGCGAAGACAGAGGGAATGGTTGGGGTTGGCCACCCATGGCTTGAAAAATAGCAAAAAACTGAATTTTCTCCAGTTATGACTTAGCAAGTCTCCTTACAAGAATACTTCCGTGTAAGTAGAAGTGAAACTGTAATTCAAAGCGTGAATTAGGAGTAAGAGTAGCACTATGTGTCGTTGTAACCAGAGTCCAGATTAAGATAGCAGAATAGTCCCAGTAACATAAAACAGCTAATTTTTTCTTCTGGCCTCAATGACCCCAACAGCAGCCACATTTCTGTATTATTGCTATTGGGTTTTGTTCCCTGCGTTTTTGCTTCACATACTTAGAGTTGCCTGTTTTCTAGTCTTAGTACTAAAATGACCAGGAAAGGGGACCATGCTTCTTAAACGCTGGGCTGGGAAAATGGCTCAGTAGAATAATTGCTTGCTTGGCAAGCACAAGGGCCTGAGCTCAATCCCTGGTTCTGCAAAAAGAAAAAAAAAAAAAAAAAAAGACTCTAGAGTGACGCTATAGAGAACACTTTAAAATCAACTCTGAGAGCAGAGATGGAGAGAGAAAGATCGCAGGAAACTATGAAGGGACTTACAGAGAAAGAGATGAAAATTCAACAACCTTCAAGATACTTTATGTCACTTGTTTATCCCATTTCTTTTGACAGTAATTTCATGTATGATAATTCCTCACCTCGGCCAATTCTTTTTTTTTTTAACCTTTAAATATAGAAATTTATTATTTAATCCACAAGCTTCATATAGCTTTAGTTAAAAAAAAAAAAAAGTGAAACCAAAACACTATTTCAAAGTCAGGGCCCTTCTTCCAGTTTCCAAATACAAGAGCTGTGAACATTATATATCCCAATTGAAAGATTAAGACAAAAGTGTGAATGGAGCCATGGCATGTCAGAAAACAATTTTTTTTTTTTTTTTTTTTTTTTTTTTGTATTTTAGGGAAGGGTCCTCAGGGAGTTCCAGGTCTCACTAGTAGATTGGACTTGTATTGATTTTCCTGTTTATGCCTCTGAAAAGCTGGGATTACAGGCAAGCACCACCACACCCAGTCTCAGAAAACAATTCTTAAAAACTATTCCTTTCAGAAGTAACTATTTACTACTCCAAAGACTTAGATTGTTAACCTGCTATTTCTAGAACTACTGTTAATAGAATCTCCCAGGCACTCCTGTCTGTGGAACAAACTGCAGAAATAGCAACACAGCACAATCAGCTATGGAAAGCTGTCAGTTAAAATAATGGATCTTTAGCTGCAAATCATTATCACAGTTTGACTTTAAAGTAAATGGGTGAATTGCAGGAAGGGCAGCAGCAAAGAAAAAACTGTCAAATGCTTTGAAAATTGGTTGGTTTTCATAAAGGCTGGAAATGTGTGGAAAATAATTGTTGCTATTTTGGAGTTGAGTTTGGCTTAATGGGAATTAGCTGTTAGGGTAGACCAGAAAAATCTGTGAATAGTAAAGCTTCTTAACATTTCTCAGTGTTATCTTTGTTAATAAAAGAAAACAATTAAATGAAACTTTTCATTGCAAGGTGAGAGCATTTACAGATGGAATATGTAATTGCCCAGATAAATGAATGTTCAGAACACAAACACTTCGTGTCAGGGTAACCAGAGTCCAGATTAAGTAGCAGAATAGCAGCAGTAACCTGAAACATCTAGTTTTTCCCTCTGGCCACATTAACCCCAAAAGCAGTGACATTTATGTATTATTGGAATTTGTTCTTGTTCCCTGCTTTTTTGCTTCACATACTTGGAGTTGCACACTGTCTCTTTTGTGCCTCCATTATTTTGCTCAATTATTTGTCTAAAACATCTGAGATATTCATCTATACTTATATTTCCAGTTTACCCACATTTATTGATGTATATAATTGCATTTTATAAAACTATCACATTTTATCCAATCAAATGGCAATAAATATTTGAGAAGTTTGTACTTTCTAGCTATTAAGCATAATGCTCTTACGGAGATTCTTCAGGATGCACACCCCCTGCACACAGTACTGTGATCCAGAGGAGGGCTTCATAAAAATGGAGAGAACTCAGTGTAGTGTCACATAATATTAAAACTCTGGAGGGTGAGAGCATGCTGACTTCCAAGAGGATTAGCTTTGCTTACCTTGTCATGATCTTGAGTATTCTGATCAATGAACTCTGGCCAGGAAATAAAATTATCTTAAATTTATAAAACAAAAAGCTTATATATAAAAGTAAGATACTAAAGACAATAATGTTTAAATTCAAACATATATATGCACTTACAGTGTTTTTTGTATCCTAGTTTCACTCTGTGGTGTTATAATTTTATACCTTCCACTCCTTCCACTTTTATTTCTTTTTTTCTTATTATTTTTATTGAAGAAAAAATAGCAATGAGACAGTTTCAAGGAAAATTACAGGACAGATTAGATAAATTAAAATATAGAAAAATGTTTTCATAATGTTTTGGTGTCATACAAGGTGCATACATGATATTATACCTACAGGTATTATTATAGAAGATGTCTCTAATCAGTGAATAAAGAGATGTAGCTATATACTTATCTTATTTTTTATAGCTGAATTATATCACAGATTCAATAATTAATACTTTCTACCTTGTTATCTCCCTAATGTTTGTCCATAGTACTAGAAGCCAACATAATATCTTCTCCAACCACAATTAGTGCAAATCTTGCTTCTCATAGAATTATGCAGAAGCAAGGAATACTTATCATAACTGTACTGTTTATACAAACACATCATGATTCTTCCTTTGTATACCCCCCTTTTTTTTGTCTAGATCTGTCAAAGATGAGCACTCCATTGTCATTAAACCAATTTAGGTGCCTGAATTCAGTGACACAATCCAACACAGTGCAGCATTCCACAATAATAGTGAGTTATCTGAAGAAGTTGTTGACTGTAGCCATTCACAGCTCAACTTATTATTACGGCCCCAAGGTATATACCTCATTTTTATACTTTTCTGCTGGATGATTGACACTGAGATCAAAACCTATATACCAAAAGATGGAACTTCAGTTTCTGATGAGGTCAGTGATCTCCCTCAGGGTTTATCTTGTAATCCTGTGCTTTACTCTGTAGATCCTTTGGCTGTGTCATCCATATGGATGAGTCACGGCCAATGCTTGACCACTTTGCTCTCTGTGAGAGCCTAAGAGAAAGTTTTCTCTCCATGTAACTCTCTCCAGGCACACTATACATCATCAATCTCTTATCTCTGTGACTCCATAATCTCCTTGATCAGAAAATATGGGGCACCACTGAGTTTCATGATATTACAGTACAGGTTCTCCTATGTCCTGAGTCTTTGCTGACCTTGAAAGCCTAGGGCCAAATGTTGGCTGGCCTTGCATCTCTTCTGTTTCAGCAATTTTTATCTGTGAGCTTAGGTTGTTAACCATCCAGAAGAAAAGCTGATTAGCACCCTGCATCATATGCCATTCAGTATGCCCTAATTATCTCACTCAATTGTCTTTAGTTGTACATTTCTATTTGTATTTCTTCTTTAGATTTCTTATACTAGGGAGACTATCTGATATTTGCACATGTGTGTCTGGCTTATTTCACTTATGAGTATATGTTCAAGAGGCATCCACTTCAATATAAATGCTTAAAATTTATCATTCTTTATAGCTGAGTAATACTCCATTACATAGAAATACATTTTTTCAACCATTCCTCATGTGATGGAAATCTTCGTTGTTTCTAAGTTTTTCTATGACAAATTGGGCTGCTATAAACACAGGTACACATATATCACTATGATATAATGTTTTCAGTTCCTCGGGGAAAATTCCCAGTAAGTGGATAGCTGGCTTGAATGGGATTTCCAGTCCTACTCTTTCGAGCAGGTTCTACACTGATCTCCAAACTGGTTGTACCAGTCTACATTTCCGCCAGCAGTGGAAAAGTGTTCTGTTTCCCCACATCCTCTCAAACATTTGTTGTTGGTTGATTTCTTTATGATAGCCATTCTTTCTGGAGTGAAATGATATCTCAGTGTTGTTTTAATTTGCATTTCACGGATGATTAGCATGTGGAGCATTCCTTCATATATTTATTCGCTGCTTTAATTTCATCCTCTGAGAAGTATGTATTCATCTCAGATGCCCATTTCTGAATGAGGTCCTTAAATCTGAGGCCCCTATTATAGCTCAGTGCCTTAGATATTCTAGACAGCAGACCTTTGTCTGATTGCTTACTAATTAGGAATTTTTCAAAATTTATGGGTTGCCTTTTCACTTTGTTGACAATTTCTTTTCACATGCAGAAACTCCTCAAGAAGAGTTGATTTCAGTTGTTGCTTCTTTCGAGTGTTTCCCATGCAAATATATGTCTGTTCATGAACTCTTTACCTACCCACATGTCTTCAAGAGTTGTTTCTACTTTCTCTTCCAGGAGATTGAGTGTTTCTGTCTTTACATTTAGATCTTTAATCCACTTTGACTTTAGTTTGGTGCACGGTGATAGAGCTGTGTCAGGTTTTAGTTTTCGGCACATAGAAAGCCAGGTTTTCCAGCACCATTTATTAAAGAGGCTATCTTTCTTCCAGTACGCTTGTTTAGACTCTTTGTTGAAGATCAGATGGCTGAATGTGATTGTAGATGCCTTTGAATCTTCTAATCTATTTCATTGATCCTCAGGTCTATTTCATTGCCGTACCATGTTGATTTCATCACAGTGGCTTTGTAGTATAATTTCAAATCAGGAATTGTAATGCTTCCTGTTTTGTCTTTATTGGACAAAATTGCTTTTGCTATTCTAGGTCATTAGTGGTTCCAAATTAATTTTAGAACAATTTCTCTAGGTCTGGGAGGTATGATGATGGCAGTTTGATAGGGATTGCATTAAATCTGTACAGCAATTTTGGGAGTATGGCCATCTTCACGATATTGGTTCTTTCTATCCAGGAGCATGGAGTATCTTTCCATTTTCTGAAATCCTCTATAATCTCTTTTCTTAGGGTGTTGTAATTTTCTGTGAAAAGATCTTTGACTTCCTTGGTTAAGTGAAGTCCAAGGTATTTCATTTTCCGCGGTGCTATTGTAAAAGGTATTATTTCTATTGTTTCCCTTTCAGTGTGCTTGTTATCTGTGTAGAAGAATGCTATTGACTTTGGAGTACTGACTTTGTATCCTGCTATGCTACCGAATTTCTGTTTCAGATCTAGTAGTTTTTTGGTGGAATTTTTTGGTCTTCCAAATAAAGTATCATGTCATTTGCAAATAGTGATAATTTAACTTCTTCTTTACCTATTCTTATTCCTTTATTTCTCCATCTTTTCTAATGGCTGTTGTTAATGATTCCAAAACTATATTGAATAAGAGGGGTGATAGAGGACATCCTTGTCTTGTACCTGATTTAAGAGTAAAATATTTCAATTTTACCTCACTTAGGATCATATGTATGAGCCTTTGGGTTGTCATAGATGGCTTTTATTAAGTTAAGGTAGTTGATCTATTCCAATTTTCTGTAGGACTTTGAACATGAATGAGTGTCGGACTTTGTGAAAAGCTTTTTCTCCATCAATTGAGATGATCGTGGGTGTCTAGATTTCAGTCTATTAATATAGTGTATTTCATTTACAGATTTTCAAATATTGAACCATCATTGCATCCCTGGGATGAATCCTACCTGGTCATGGTGTATGATCTTCTTGATGATTTGCTGTATTCTATTTGCTAGGATTTTATTGGATATTTTTGCATCTATGTTCATGAGGGGGATTGGCCTGTAGTTCTCCTTTTTGGTTGTGTCTTTCCCTGGTTTTGGAATCAGTATAATACTTGCCTCCAGAAATGATTTTGGGAGGACTGCTTCCTTTTCAATTTCATTGAAGAGTTTGAGGAGTGTACGGATTATATCTCCTATAAATTTCTTGTAGAATTCAGCTGTGAATCCATCAGGACCTGGACTTTTCTTTGTCGGTAGGCTTTTTATTACGTTTCGTATTTTATTGGCTGTTATTGGCTTATTGAGAGTTGTTATATCTCCCTGGTTGAATTTTGGCAATTTGAACCTTTCCAGAGATCTGTCTATTTCTTCTCTGTCTTTTATTCTGTGAGTGTAAAGATTCTCGAAGTAACTATTGATAATCTTCTGAATTTCCACTGGGTCTGTGGTGATTTCACCCTTTTCATTCCTTATTGCAGGTACTTGAATTTTTCTTTCCTCTTTTTGATGAGGTTGGCTAGAGGCTTATCAACTTTATTTAGTCTTTCAAAGATCCAACTTTTTGATTTGTGGATTCTTTGAACTGTTTTCTTCATCTCAATTGAACTAATTTCTGCTCTAATCTTTATGATTTCTTCCGGTGTTTGCACTCTGGATTTCATTTACTCTTCTTTTTCTACATGTCGGAGGGGCAACTTTAGGGTGTTTCTTTGTTCCCGTTCTGTTTTTCTAATGTGTGAGTTCATAGCTATGATTTTCTCTCTAAGAACTGCTTTCACTGCATCCCATAAATTCTGGTAAGTTGTGCTTCAGTTTTCATTGAATTGTAGATATTGCATAATTTCTTGCTGAATTTCTTCTGTGATCCTTTGATTGCTGATTAGGGTGTTGTTTATGTTTCATGGATTTAGCAGGTTTTTCTGGTTTCTTTTGTCATTTAGTTCCAATATCTTTGCAATGGGATAATTTCTGGTTTTTTTTTACATATAATTACACATAACCTCTGGACTAGTATGTGGTCAATTTTGGAAAATGACCCATGTGCATCTGAAAAAAATGTGTATTCAGCTATACTGGGGTGGAACACTTTGTATATGTCCACCAGGTCCATTTGCTCCAAGCTCTGGTTCAGTTCTGCTACTTCCTTGCTAATTTTTTCTCTGTTTGATCTATCTTTTTGAGATAAGGGGCTGTTAAGGTCTCCTGTTAAGATGGTGGTCCTACATATTAGGTTTTTAATGTCCATTAAGATTTGTCTTACATAGTTGAGTGCTCCTGTTTTTCGTGTATAGACATTTATGAGTGTTACCACTTGCTCTTGAATTTTTCCCCTGACCAATATATAGTGGCCTTCTTTGTCTCATTTGATTTTTCTTGGTTTGCAGTTGAGACTCTCTGAGAATAGCGTTGCTACTCCTGCTTTTTTCTGAAGTGTTGGAGCATGTAGTATTGTTTTCCATCCTTTGACTTTGAGCCTATTAACGTCCTTTTGAGTTAAGTGTGTTTCTTGTATACAGCATATTGTTGGATTTTGTTTCCTAATCCATTGTGCCAGTCTATTTCTCTTAATTGGTGAATTGAGTCCATTTCCATTGAGAATTATAACTGAAATGTGTTGACTTATGTTTGTCATATTTACCTGCTGTTGTTTACTCCTTTGTATCCTTTGTTTAACTGTCTGTCCTGTTACTGGGTTCCTTCAGTTCTCATTTGTGGAGTTCTGGTCATTGTAGTCTCTCTCTAGAACATCTTTCAGTAGCCTGTGTAGTGATTGCTTTGTCATCAAGAAATTCTTTTGTTCTTTCTCGTGGAAGTAATTCACTTCTCCATCAAACTTTAAAGAGAGTTTTTCAGGGTATAATAGTCTGGGCTGGAATTTGTTTTCGTATAGGACTTGAAGAACCTGCTCCATTCTCTCCTTGCCTTCATGGTTTTTTGTAGAGAAGTCAGCTGTAATTCTGATGGGTTTTCCTTTGAATGTGATCTGCCTCTTCTCTCTAGCAGCTTAGAGTATATTTTTCTTGTGTTCGATTTCTGGGATCTTCACAAATATGTATCTCAGTGTGTTTTTACTTGGATTGAAGTTATTTGGTGTTCTGTATGCTTTGGTAACCTGGATGTTGGATTGTTTCCTGCTATTTGGGAAGTTTTCTGCTATTACTTCTCCTCAAATTCTTTTAATGTCATTTGTATTGACTCCTTCCTTCTCATTGATGGGTATTAATCCTACATTGTTCATCCTGGCATCATCTTGCAGGTGATGGATTATTTTTTCCTGCATTCTTATTGTTTTTAAGAGATCCTTTCTCACCTTTTCACTAGTTGCAGCAGCATCTTAAAGATCTGAAACTCTCTTGGCTTGCACTCAATACAGTTTTGTAGAGTTGTTCTTTATATTTTTAGTTCTTCTATGTCTGTTTGACTCTGTTTCATGCGTTCTATTTATTTTCTGTATTGCTCATTCAAGGAATCCATCACATTTCTTATCTCTATTTTTTTTATCCATGTCTTCTTTAGAGGAAGCTATTCTTTTTCTGCAGAATTTCTTCCAAGTTGGGTTTCCTCTGTATATTTCCAGACTTGTTTCTGTATTTCCAATGTTATGATTTCAAAGAATTTTTTTTCAGAGTATTCTTTTTTGATTTCAGAAATTATTTCTGATTTGAGTTCCACATGACCTTTCTGCTGTTGTTTCTTTGCTTCAGACTCTGTTAATTCATACATTTCAGGTGGAATGGTGCTCTCTGCACTTGTTCTGGGTGACCACTGGTTTTCCCCCAGATATTTCTGCATTTGATACTTTATATCAGATGCTGTGCATTCAGATATTTCTTTTTTTATTTCAGGAATTCTCGTCTGAGTTCCTCTATACCTTTCTGCTGTTTTCCTTTGCTTCTGTATCTGTTAATTTATTCATTTCAGCTGAGCTAGTGTCCTCTGCACTTACTGGTGTACTCGAGGTCTGAGACTGCATTTTTCTTCTTGTCTTTGTCATTTTGTATAGCACTGATCCCTGACCTTTGGTATAGAGCTTTGGTGCAGGTGTAACCTTAGCATGTAATGAGATTTGGGTGTCAGTCTATTAAGTTTGAGATTATCCAGTCATGCCTGGCCTGGATCTAGCTGTTGTGTTCAGTTCCTTTTTGCTGTAGCTCCTGTGGTTTTCCTCTGTCTGTTCTCTGGTCAGGCGAGCATGAAGTGAACCAGGATGCAGAGTAAGTAGTGAAAATTTCCACTATCTTGGCTGGCTTTGGTATTAGAATCCCAAACGTTGCTAGAGTTGGCCCTGGTGTCTCAGGCAGGTTGGTCTCTAGGCCTGGGCTTTGGTGGGTCTGCTGGGCTCCCAAAAGGATAGTGGATATTCTTATTCATCAGATAGGCTGTGCTGGGTCAGCCAAGCTGTGTTGGGTCCTGGTCCGTGGGCTGGAACCAGAGAAGGCTGGGAACTGTCTCTCCTGAATGGGGACCCGGAGCTCTCACTCACCGGCCAAGCTGCACTGGGTCTGGGGCCATAAGGTGGGACCTGGGACCGCTGGACTCCTTCCACTTTTGATAATTCTTTATTGTGTGACTTTTCAACTAAAATGTATTTTATATGAAGCGGTATGCTATCCAACTTACCTTTGTATGTTGAGAGACATTGTTCAGGTGAGACTGAAGGAATCAATGACCAATGAAATGGGTTTCGTGAGTGTATGGAAAGATCTGAAATGTTGCACTTTTAGTTATTAAACGAAAGCACTATTTGTTTAAATCTGACAGGAAGTAGTTTGTGCTTAACAATTTAAGACTCTACCTTTCATGGTGAGATTTTTGTGGATGTACAGTTGAAACAGTTCTTCTGACAATCTCATTGCGTGTAGGGAAGCGGGTAGGAGAGCTAGCGTGGTGGTCTAAGAACCTGCCTGGCAAGTACAAGGATCTGGGCTTGAACCTAGGTATGAGTCCAAGCTGTGTAATGAGACTCTGTATCAAATAAATAAATAAATAAATAAATAAATAAATAAATAAGAGCTGGGAGGGGTAGAACATCAAGATTGGAGAGGACAGAGAGGATTTTCTGTGTGCTTTCTGCTGTATTCCTCTTTATATATTTGCTATTGGTTTCATGTGTCTATAAGTATCTCATTTTCACTTTTTTGAAAAAGTATCCCACATTGTCTTTTAATTAAGGAGAAGCTGGTGTTTTGATCTAAAGAGCAGCTCCTACCTTTCTGTCACTATTTTTAATTCTTATGCGTATTAAGTTTTTAGTTACAGAGCACTGAAGCATCCTTGAACACACTGGTCATTTTCAATTATATACTGAGTCTTCAGGAACTCATTATTGCATTCATCTTATTTCCAGGTATTTATCTACCCCAGACAGACAGTGCAACACTAAATTCTTTAAAATTCCATGAAACAAAAATGTTTTCTCTTTGGTTTTACATTGAACACTTCCTATCTCCCAACTTCAGAAATATTTTATTTCATCCATCCTTGTGAAACTGTAGTTAGAGAGAGGCAAGGAATATAGCTCAGTGGCACAAGCACCTGCCTGAAAAGCCCAAGATTCTGAGCTGAATTCCTGGTCCAGTAAAATAAAATAAATAAAATAAAATAATAAAATAAAAAGTGTAGTCTGAGCCCCACTTTCCACAGAGCCTGACTTCTGACCAAAAGGTAATTCTCTTATCTATTCTACAACTGAGCTGGCTACTTCTCACTGCCCTCTCTAATTTGCATCATTACCAATGTAAAAACGGGTGCTGCTGTTTGCAGCCACAGGAATAGCAAATGCAGAGGTGTTGGCAATAGTGTCAGAGTTGTTGGAGAGATTCTCTGTCAGCATTTTTCAGAAAAGGGAAACAGCAGGTGCTTTTTATAATGTAGCTTTAATTAGACTGGCCAATCACCCTGGTGCAGACTGAGGATCTGTTTATGATACACCTGCCAAGAATAATTTGAAATGCTTCAAGACATGTGTCTCCTAAGTGGTGCCACCCCCTGCAGGTGCTAGCCAGTGCCTGTCCTTCCCTGCTTTGGTCTCTTCTGTTGGCTGCTGGTCTGGCCACTCAATTGAGAGTCACTTAAAATGAGCATCTGTAACCAAGAAGAGAAGATGAAGAAACCAGTTAGAAACACCACTGTATCTAGGATGTAGCCAAATGCTTCTATTTTCAAGTCATGATGTATTCAAAAAACTCTAAATCGATTTAAAAAAAATGAAATGGATCACTGCTAATCTTCTACTAAGGGAGGTATATATATATATATATATATATATATATATTCTGCAGAACATATTTATTGGGGGAAAGAAAGCTCCTTTCTAAGAGAGGGACAGGAGGGGGACTGAGGGGTTGTCCCTAGGAAGCTGTCTCTTTCAAGGACTTTGTTATAGAGTAAAACCATGCAGCGAGGTTGGTCTAAGGTAAACAACATGGGACTTCCATTAGGTGTGCATACAGTGGGAAAAACTATGGTCAACCAATGACATTACAAACTCTGTTTGTGTAAAATTGATTAAATCCATTATCAAAAGGGGGGGGCGAGCCATACCACCCTGAACACACCCTATCTTGTCTGATCTTGGAAGCTAAGCAGAGCTAATCCTAGTTAGTACTTGGATGGGAATTTTATGTTTTGAATGTGGCCTTCAAAAACCTGGCTAGATCATGAAAGCTCAGAAAAGCAACCACCAGATGCAACATAGAGACTTCTCTCTGGCTCTCTGATTGCTTATTCTATCCAGAAGACTTGGAGATTGTTTGTAATTTGTGATTTTCCAAGACTAGTTGAGCTCAGGGTTAAGGAAGTATCCAAATTAAATACAGGAAAAGTAAGCAAATTTTACCCATTTGGTGTTTCCAATCAATGCTTTGGCAGGTGATCTAAACTTTTCTCTAATTCCTGGATGTTATACCTTAGATACTCATCACCAGAGTTGTCAGTGTTCTTTTTTACCGTAGTTCCTTGAGATGAAGTTGACCAGAAAGTTAACTTTGAGAACTTTTAAATTTTTATTTTTGGACTGCTAAAGATTAAACCCGAGACTTTGCCACTAAGCTAAATCCACAGTTCACATTTTTAATTTTATATTCTGACAGAGGGTCTTGCTTAGTCATTTGGTTGTTGAAGTCCATCTTGGGATCCTTTCACACTTCTTTTTCACAATACTGGGATTATAGAAGGGATTGCCCAAGTCTGGCAATTGAAGAATCTTTTAACACTTAAGGTTTAGGGTTTTATTAACCATAAACAACATCTAGAACAGTAATATTAAATTACTTTGGTATGCAATTGATGGTTTTATAATACTAAATTCCTGCAAAATCTTTCCAAAAGTGGATTATCAAAATATGTTAGAATTTTACAACTAGGATTCTAAGAGGGCTATATTTTTGTCTGCTCTGTGCAGTGGGTTACTTCAAGAGCAGCATCTGTGAAAAGAAATATCTCTATTTCCAGGCTAAACACTGCTGTTCTCTTGTCAAGTCCAATTTCCAAATGCAACACTTACAAGAGTTGCAGGGCTTTCTCTATCCCTTTTCCATCTGGAAGCACCCTTAGTTGGAGGCAGTACCAAAACTATCATACATTTTCTCATAAATTGGTAGCTCCAAGTTCGTCTACCTTAAGACCCAAGGCCTAGATATGCACAGTTCATTTTCCAATGGACAAATCACCTGTCACAGAGTGAACATATATATTCTAAAAATTTGAAATATTAAGTGCTCTAAAATCCAAAAATCTTTGTGCACAAGCATTATGTCGCAATTAGAAAATCCCACATCTGATCTTTATTTGCTCATGATATTTTCCTATGTTCTTAGACAAACAGACAGGCATGCTAGTGATGTACAAAGTTACCTTCAGTTATAAGTGTTAGGTGCATAATAACATATATTAATTTTCGGCTTCCCTCTCCTAGGAAATATTATGTATATGGAAATATTCCAAAATTTTAAGAAAATCCAAGACTTCATCTTTCAAGAATTTTGGATAAGGGATACTCATCTTGTGATATCAATTATCAGCCAGTCACAGGAAATCTAATGAAAGTACTATAGCAGTTTTGTTTTTCTCCTTGTATATTTTGCTAACTCATGCCCACCAGGGAAGCTAGGGGATATTGGAATCAGTAGCAGACGAATGATGGATGAGTCACAAATTGGATTATGTATTGGTTTATTTAGTTTATTAAAGTTCTATGGTAGCATCTAGGTACTGTGCAAAGTTAATATATACAAGAATACTTAGCTTTCCAATTAGGAGGACATAAATTAGTCAAATTATCTATGGTTTAAAAACCGCAACTGCCAAAAGAAATTAAACAATTGGAAAGCTAATGAAAATAAATGTTCTGCAACGTATTCTGAGCGCCCTGTGTATAAAGCCAGTGAACTATCAAGGAAGTGACCTCCATTTATTAAAAAGGTAACCTTCAGGTGAGGAGAGTTGGAATACTGAGCTTCGCTAACTTATTTTTAAATTTTACACAGAGATTTATTTATTCATTGTTTGGTGATATAAAGCAAGCTTTCCAATGGTGAAGTTTATAGAATGTCTAAAATGTTATTTATTTATTTATTTAATGCATTTGGTACAGGATCTTTCTACACAGCTCAAACTCATAGTGACCTCCTGTTTTAGCCTGCCCAGCACTGGCATTACAGGTGTGCGTGACCACACCCAGTCTCTGGGACTGCCTCAGCTCACCTGGGGTCAGGGCCGTTATGGCATGTAGAGATTGTATCCCAGTCCCTGAGCTTGCCTAAGCAGGCACTTAGTCTGCTGAGCTACCTCACCCACTATATCTAAAATTCTATGATGGAATTTACTTTTCCCTGACATAGTCAATTTTTGAGAAACTACAAATTCCACTTAATTGGTTTTTCTTTTTTGTTCTTGTCCATCTTAAGGATGGAAAACCATCTTTTTGACAGTACTGGGGATCAAACTTACGACCTTGAGCATTCCATGCAGGCACTTGTGCCACTGAGCTGTCTCCTTGGCCCAGAAAACCATTTTCTGGACATGGACCACCATTATATTGGGCAGTTGCTATAGTTCAAAGAGGACTCACAGTAGGGTCTACCTCAACATGATCCCTAAGTACTCTTCAAAAGACTTTCCCATTCAAGAGGCAGAATTCCACTCTCAATTCTTTCTCTTTCAGCAGTAAATTATTGACCATGAGAAATCACTGGGCTTGGACTACAAGGGAAAAAAATAGGACAATCTAATGACTTCATATAGTATTTGGCAAGCCTAGGGCTTGACTATTTTAAAACTTACCAGCTTATGATCATTTCAGTGGATGTTATAGATGAAACGACTCTCCTACAGAAGGAGGAGTCTGTGGACTTGAATACAGCCTTTGTTTCCAATTACCTCTAAAGCTTGAATAATGGATTGTAAGCTCTCATTTGCAATTCTAGGACCCTGTGATTGCCAAGCTCTGGAAATATCTGTCACCGGTCAGACCACCTGGTAGATGGGACTGTGTATAAAATCAAGCAGGTGCTGCCCATTCAGAATGAGACGAAATCCCTGTCAGCACAGTTTTGGCAAAGGAAAAATGGGAGCCAGTTAAATTAAATATTGTCAGGTAATCATGAGCCTTTGCAATGTGTGTGTGTGTGTGTGTGTGTGTGTGTATGCGCGCGCGTGCATGTGCACAAACACACACATATGCACACTGAAGTAGCTGAAAATTGATTATTCTGGACATCCCTTGAAAATATCTGGAGCAGAACAGAGTCTTGCATATCCGTTAGGTAACTGATGAAAGGTCGCCTTTGACTCATATGAGTGAGGATCTTAGTAGATACCTCTCATTACATAAATGTTCATGACTTCTCTGCCTGCCATTACCTTTTGTATCTCAGAGCTTGCAAATAGGATGGTGGAGCTGTCAGCTTTTGTCAGCTTGAATCATCTTTATTCAACATTGTTCTTGAATGAAAGCTCACTGGGAATGCAAGGTTTGAACTTATTTTCATTCTTCTCTTTGAAATTATTAGTTCATTACTTTCAGTCTTTCCACAGTTGTTATTTAACAAAAATATTACCAGCTCCTAGTTGCCTATCAGTAGGCAGTATCTTTTTTTTTAACTAGGAAAAACAGTATATTTTTAGAATTAGCTAGCTGAACTCAGTTTAGATGATCTCAATTTTGTTGGCAACTTCCAATGCATCAGAATTGGGAGCTAGTTGAGCATGTGCTTCTTCTCTCCATCAGGCCTGATTAGGGTATGACCTGGGCAACATCAGTGTCATAGAGCTTCCTTACAGCTTGTTTGATTTGGTGCTCATTGGCTTTGACATCCACAATGAACATGAGTGTGCTGTCCTTGATCTTTTTCATGGCTGACTCTGTGGTCAGGAGCAACTTGATGCTGACATAGTGGTCAAGCTTGTTTCTCCTGGGGGCACTCTTCTCAAGGTTTTTGGGCTGCCTCAGGAGCCACAGTGTCTTTTTTTTTTTTTTTTTTATGAAACTGGGGATTGAACTCAGGCCCTTGAACTTTCCAGGGAAACACTTATTCTACTGAGCTATCTCCCCAGTCCCCACAGTGTCTTTCTTATTTGTATTGTCTTACGTTCTTTTTTGGCACCTCCTAAAATCTTATAAATTTAAAATACTTCTCAGCTAAGAATGTGGAATCTTGGCTTTGTATACAAGATGCTGTACAACTCATGCCAGAGGTCATTGTTTTCTAGCTTTTGCTTGAATTGAAAGAGTAGGTTTTGATGTCCTGGTCTTTATGTGAGTTTCTCAACTTTAACTTCCCAAGGTTTTAGCTCTCATTTCTTACCAAGAATCACAATATTAGTAAACAGATATTATTAAGGAAGAATTGACTCTTTTCTTTTATTGAAACAGGATTCACATATCTTAGGATACCCCTTTTTAAAGTGTAAAATTCAGTAAATTTTAGTATATTTGCAGGACTATGCAACCACTACCAACAAGAAATTGGACAACAGTTTTATTATCTCTCACAAAGTTATGTCCCTTAGCAGTTACCACCTGTTTTCTACTCCCTCAACTCTAGACAATCAGAAATCTACCTACTGTCTCTAGGGATTTGCCCATTCTGAACATTTTATACGGGAGAAATTATACAATTAAAGCTAAAATTATTATGGCTGACTTGTCACTTTGCATTATGACTGCAATATCATTTATGTTTTACCACATATATGCACCAGTTCTTCATTCATTTTTTAGGTTTTATATTACTCCAATATAAGCATACTTCAGATCATTTATTTATTCCTTTATTCATACATTTGTGGACATTTTCTTTCTTTTCCTTTCTAGTGTATGATGAATAATATTGCTATGAATTAAATGCACACATTGCTTTGTAGCTATAATTCTCTTAATTAGATCCCCAGGAATGGAACTGCTAGAACATATGCCAATTCCATCTTTTTTTTTTTTTTTTTTTTTTTTTTTTTTTTTTTTTTTTTTTTTTTTTTTTTTTTTTTTTTTTTTTTTTTTTTTTTTTGTCTTTTTGAGACAGGGTCTCACTATTCAGTTCAGGCTGGCCTTAAGCTCACTTTGTAGCTCAGGCTGGTCTTGAACTCGCAACAATCCTCCTGCCTCAGCCTCCCCAGTGCTGGGATTACAGGCGTGCGCCACCACGCCCGGCGCCAATTCCATCTTTAACTTTCTGTAGAACCACTAATCCATTTTGTAAAGGAGTGGCCCCATTTTGCAATAGCACTAGCAACATACAGCAGTGTTATCTTCTCCACATTTTTGCTTACAGTTGTTATCACTCTTAAAAACTGTAGCTATTCTAATAAGTAGGAAATGTTATTTCACTGTAGTTCTGATTTTCTTTTTTCCTTTTGGCTGGCTCAGACCACCATGAGGGTGAGGCTGGCGTGGCATGTGGCGCCCCCAGACCTTCCGAAGCTTGCCTAAGCAGGTGCTTTAGACCAATGAGCTATCTTTCCAGCCCCTGATTTTCATTTTTCCAGTGATCAATTATAGTACTAATTACTGGTCTTTTGAATATTAAGTTTAAATATACATATTCAAATCATTTTCTCATTTTATGAAAAATATTTTTTTTTAGTTTTAAGTTATATAGCTAGTTTTTAGGGAGTATATACCAAAGTTAGTCACATTATGTGACATATTTGTTTATTCTAGTTACCAAGCCTTGCTTGCATTTATAATCTATAGATGTTTTCTCCTAACCTATATAGACTTTTTGCTTTCTTGTATGGTTCTCTGAAATTCATGAAAAACTTTAAACATTGATAAAGTCCATTTTTTTCTACCAAACATGCTATATTTAACAAACATGAGATCTTGTCTGACGAAATATGTTGCAACTTCCTCTTCACTGTTTTGTCATTCAGGGTTCCTCTTATATTTGTGTAGGCTAGAGTATGCACTCAATAGGAAGTTTATTTTTCTAATATTTCTAGATATTTTGTAGAGAGGGGATGGATCAGAATATCTGATACATGTTAGTGTCACATTTACCTGACAGCTCCTGCCATCACGATGTATGAAGACAGTGAAATAACACCACCTGACTAGTGTGAACAGCTCTGGGTAGCTGAAGAAACCTGCACTCAAATTCTATTTGTACTATTTAACAGCTACACTAATTTAATTAAGTCATTAAACCTTCCACAGCCTGAATATCCTCATGTGAAAATGGAGCTAATAACATCAATCCCTACTTTTTATAATTGTTGTAAAAATGTAACCTATCACTGGCACATCGTAACGGTTGTCACAAAATTAGAAACAATGTTATCTTCATTCTGTTTTTAAAATAACAAGGCATTTTTCTTCTTTTCTTCCTGAACTTTAGAAACTTTTGATTAGCATATGTATTTATTTTTAAGCCACATGTGACATTTATTTTTATTTTTTAAATATTTTTAAAGAGAGTACACATTAGAATAAAAGCAGAAAATATTACAAGTGGTACAGAATTTCACTTAACAAAGTAATATGAATTTCACAGTATTTGTTGTAATTCATAGTGTTCTCTTCCAACCAGTTATTCATATTACTAGATATGAGCCTATAAAATTGGAAGAAGAAAATGAAGAAATTTATAAGACTTTAAGAGAAAAAGTACAAACAATTGAAAAAAAAGGAGATGAAACAAATTAAGCATTAAGTGCTCCTTTCCATAGTCCAGCAATCTCCTTAGTGTGAGAACCTGAAAGAGAAAAATGGAATCTGAGGGGTACAATGGACACTGGGAAAAGGGCATGAACTTATTCAAAAGGAAAGAGTTCCACTGCGAGATTTAAGCGCATGTCCAGGATGTATACTGATCACCTCACAGTAATTAACATTTCTTTTCTTTTATCAAGAGGATAAAATTTCGAGTGTTACACTTTCCTGAAGGAGACTTCATTAAGCGCTGTTGTACTTCTTAGTTAGTTTTACAAAACAGGCCACCACCAATGAGGAAAGTATCATGGTTCATACACAGATGCTCCCTAAAGCCTCACATGCTTGGTTCCTTTGTCTTTCTGCTGCTGCTGTGGCTGGTTCAGCCTGCCCTGGAGACAGAGCTGGCACAGCCTGTGGTGCCCTGGATGGGACCACGGTCCCTGCACAGTAGCCTAAGCAGATGCTTCAGACTACTGAGCTGTCTCTCCAGCCCGGCATCTTGTTTTGAGGAGGTGACTGGAACATGAGTGTGGGGTACTGGATTAGTCCACTGATGGGGGCTATGGCTGAGGGTAGTGTTGGAACGCGAATCCCGGTGGGAGCGAAGGGGCGCTGTAGACTGCCAGGATGCGTTTCCCTCTTCCTGCTCTGAGTGCGGGCTGTGTCCTGTCTCTCTCGCCATACACTGTTCCTTTTCTGCCCTGGTCCCCTATCATGCTGCCCTGCCTTAGAGCCAGCTGACTATGGGCTGAAACCTTTACGAGTCATGAGTTAAAAATAAACTTTTCTTCCTTTAACTTGTACACTTCAGGCATTTTCTCCCAGCAGTAAAAAGTAACTAACTCGGAAGTCACAACTAGTTGCTCAAGATCACGAAATCAATTAGTTAAAAACTGAGGTTTGAATCTTGACTGACATAGTTTGAGATACATATCTATTTTTACTAAATCCCCAAATCTCTTAAACCTAATTTTCTGTTCTATGTAATCATTGCTCAGTAGCTTTATTCTGCATGTGTCTAATCCTATTATATGCGATGATTTTCTCTCTGGATCTGTTCAACAACTCTAGCCACTAGCAATGGGATATTATTTAAGTTTAAATGAATGTAAATTGAGTTTTATTAAAAATTAGGTTTCTTAGTTTCATTAGCTGCATAGCAAATGCGTGCTAGCTGCAGGTGTCTGTTGGCAGTTGTGCAACAGAAGAGCCACAGCGCATTTCCATTATTTCAGAGGATCCGATTGGTCCGAATTACTCTAGATTACTTTCAGCCGAGGAAATTGCCTCATGGACAGAACCAGAGCCTTTTATTTTTCTTCCTCCTTCCTCACTGACCTTCAAGATCATATGAGGCATATTTTGGTAACTGTATCAGTGATTATAAGCTGAGGGAATGACTCCAATTTGGCCAGAATTTGTTCTTTGACTGTTGTATCTGGAGGATGATTGAATGAACTGCTGTTTTTTTAACCTTAAGCGGGAGTCTTGTGACCATGCCCTCCTAGGGCATACAACAGTCCAAATCAGAGTGACTCACTGCCTAAAAATAAGCATAAACACAGCCCAAATGGAAGTGTATAAAAATTATATTTGCCTAAATGTGAGCCCCATGTAACCATTTATTTCTATTTGCTAAATTCTGATATTTAAAGAAATTTACTTAATCCCATATACCCCACACTTTTCTTGTATGTAAAAAAGGAAAAAATGTTGCATCAGTAAGCATTTATCTTAATTTTAAAGAAAGTAAGAAATTGATTGCAGAGCAAAACGCTATTAATAAAAATTCTAAAACACAGTGTTTATTCAGTAAGGATCACAATACAGTTTACCTACCATTCTTAACACTGGAATCCAGACAGAGAAATTTAAACAAATTATAGACAATGTGCTCCAAATATCACTTAGAAAGATGAGGATAAAGGACTTCTCACCTCTTAGATCAGTGGTCTATTTCAGGCTTTGACATGTTTGTATTTCAGGGGGCCTCGTGTTTAGAAGAGATTTTCACCGTAACATGACTTGTTAGTTGCTAACTTAACAGACAGCTGATGGAGCCAGCAACTAGAAAGAAAACTTGAAGGACAGTTAATCAATGGCTAAGACTGAATGTGGATGTAGAGTAAAGAGAACTGCTGAGACACGTCCTCGATGGGCTGGCACCGTGGCAAGGCCTTCATCTCCAGGGGCAACCAGGTGCTCCAAGTGAAGATCTGAGAAAAGTTCTCTCATGTTTCCATGAAAGAGAGGAAGGTGGCCAGTTCTTATTCATGTACAGTGATCTGTTTTCCATAACAAAGGCAAAGCTCCCAGCGAGTTAGTGGAGCAATGGGAACACTGATTTGCTGGTGATGGAAATGTAAAGCACGAGTTACATGGGAAAATAATTTTGCAGTTTCTTAGAAATCTATACATATTCTTACACCCACCAGAAATTGCACTCCTTGACATTTGCCCAAGTGAGATGAAAATGTATGTCCTCAAAAATTTTGCACAAAAATAATTATATAGTGACTTTGTAGTTGCCAAAAATGGAATCATATTGTTAAATCAAAGTTCCATAAAGAATAAATAGATCAACATTTCCATAGAATCGAAAGCATACTGATGAGCAAGTAATAAACAGGGTACTTTTTTAGGTCGCTGAGATTATTTTGTATGATATATTGTTCGCAAATAAATAATTTTACACACTTACCAAATCTGAATTAACTATATAACACAGAGTAACACCAAATTTATACTACAAATTGTGCTTAATGATAATCTATCAAATTTGGTTCAATGACTGTACCAAATGTTCTGTATGATGACAAGAAGCTAATAGAAGTGAACTGTGGTACAGGAAAGAGAGATATATAAAAATATGAGAACCCTAGATATTTTTCATGTAATACTTCCATAGTCTTAAAACTACTCTTAAAAATAATCTCTCAAGCTGTTACCAGTAGTTCAGACACTTTAAGAGTGTGAAGCAAGAAGACCTCAAGTTTGAACCCATCTCAGGCAACTTAGAAAGACCTTGTCTCAAAATAATTTTTTAATAAACCATACCATAGTGATATATGTGCACCCATGTTTATAATAGCACAATTGTGATACCCAAATCTTGGAAACAACCAAAATGCCAACCACTTGAGGAATGGATGAAAAATGTGATATTTTTATACAGTGGAGTATAACTCAGCCATAAAGAGAGACAAACTCGAAGCCTTCATACCTACAACTAGAGGCTATACAAATAAGTGAAATAAACCAGACCTACATGTATAAATATTATCTTGTCTCCCTGGTGTAAGAACCGAAAAGAAGAAATAAAACCTGAATGGTATAACAGATATAGTAAAATGGAAAGAAATAGACTGAAGGATTAAACAACAAAGAGGAGAGAAAGAAAAGATAGAGTAAAAAGCAGGGGAAAAACATGCAAACATATATATAGGATAGCTGACAGGATTGTTCTGAGAGTTTTCATCAGTTTCTTAAAAATAGCAGTTAATGTGTAGAATTTTCATCTTGATGAATTCTGCATACTATCTGTGAACTAAGCAACTACTTACAGCACAGAAATGAATAAAAAATACTTGAATACTTGTCATCTTATCCTTCTAAATGTGTACCATTCTTAAGGTCATGTAAGTTACTCTCTTCAAATTACTTTTTTTGGAAAAGTGGTAATAAAAGAAAAAAGAGACAAGAACAAAAATTTAAGATTTATTGAAAGCAAACGATAACATTCAATCTTATGTCCAATCTTTCATAACTATCTCTTAATCTGAGCAACAGATTTGATGATAAAATAGATAATATATGAACCATTGTTAATCAGCTATTCTTGTTTTGAAAATCTATAACATATATATTGTATGTTACCCTGTTTTTGTCTTTGTTTCTGATCTTTGTTGATGCTTTTGTTTTTACTCTTCAAAATAAAATAAAATTATTTTTTAAAAAAATTTTTTAAAGGTTAGGGATGTAGTTCACTGAAAAGGCCCTTGGTTCAATCTTCAGTATTGGGGCAATAAAAGGAAAGAAGAAAGAGACAAGAGTCTTATCATTTAAAAAAATCAGTCTGATGACTAGCAGAACATGTAGATTTGTTGTTTGCAAGGTGCAATTTTAAAATTTAAGATATAATTTAGGGAGTTTCATGTTTGTGAGCTGTCATTCAATGTACTAGCATCCTTGAAAGAATTACTGGTAGATTCTAAAGATATCTGACATAAAACAAAAAGAGTTAGGATTAAAATCTAGTTCACATGCTATCTTATGCACCATTATACCCTTAATTCTATCTTCTGCGTAAGTAATGACTTAAATAAGTGCATTTTAAAGATTTTTCACCATTTCATTTAGTGAAAACTTTGGAATTCATGTAGAATTATTATACATCTCATGATATGGTAGTATCACCAAAAAAAGTTGGAATTGAAAAGAAAATCTATTATTAATTTGCAAGGAAGTGCTCCTGTGCCAGCAATGATGTACTGAATTGCCTGTACACCCAAAAATTCAACCTGTTCACTTCTCAAAATAGTTAAAATATTCACACACAGCTGTCAGCATAAACAAAACTGTGCTCTGTGCATCACATTGACAGTGTTTGTAAAAACTAAAACAAAAGCATAACTGAGTCTGTCTCCACATAGGTTAAAAAGTTATTCTTGTACATGAATCAGCAAAATGCCTAATTCCTGAACAACTTCAAATGAAAGTATATGAGAAAGAGATTATAGTTTAACCCAAAAGTCCTGGGAAATTGATAACACATTTGGTTTGATCTCAAAATATGTGGTACTGGTTCTTCCTTTACAGTAATAAACCCCAAAATACTGGGAGGGATGGAGGAAGTTGGGAATACTCTAAACTATGGTGGATAAAATATAGAATATCTAATGGCTCACACCAAGTGGTTTTAGGTACGTAAGTTGTTAAATATTTCTCTGCGTCACCATCTGTTTAGGGGCACATATATTCTAAGTACTAAAAATTAAATCATTGACAGGGACAGATAAAAATCCCTGAAAATCAGGAGTTACAAATCAGTGTGCCTTTAGCATAATCCTGTCATTTCTGACAAAGCCTAAGGACATTCAGACTTGGCACTGTAAAAAGAACACCTGTCAAATCTGGATGTGGTGCACACGCCTGTAATCCCAGGGCTAGGTAGGCTGAAAACATAGGGTCACCAGGACTCTAAGATCTGCTTAGTGAAACCCTGTACACACACACACACACACACACACACACACACACACACAAAGAACACCTGCCATTCAGTGATCAGAAAACATGGACATTAGATTTGCCCCATCCATCTTCAACTATATATATATATATATATATATATATATATATATATATATATATATATATATATTATATTATATATTATATGGTTTTTAACTATATATATATATATATATATATATATATATATATA
>PVKA01034034.1:0-23825 GCA_004027165.1 Ctenomys sociabilis | reverse complement strand
TCCAGCATTTTTATACTCACTTACATCCTAAGCCCTTTTTGAAATTTTATTTTGAGGTTGGGTTCACTAAGTTGCTAATTTGCTCAGGCTGGGTATAAATTTACAATCTTTTTGCACCAGCCTTTTACGTGAGATTACAGGTGTGTGCCACGTGGCTCGCCTTAACCCTAAAGTCTTTAAATCCTTATATTTTAAGGATTTGATGCTGGAATTTTAATTTTTTTTTTTTTTTAAGTGTATTTAGTATAGGGTCTACAAAGTCTACAAGATCACTACACAGATAAGACTTGTAGTGATCTGTCCTATTTTTCAGCCTCCCTCGCACTGGGAGTACAGGTGGGCGCCACCATGCCCAATCTCAATCACTGTCTCTGGATGCCCAGGGGTAGGGCCAGCATGGCATACTGGGTATCGAAACCCTGGCTGCTTTAATTAGGCATTTTAATCCACTGCGCTATTTGGCTGGCCCTGATACCGGAATTTTTAGATGATGCTTTATGATTGTGGTTAATGTGGAAATGAAAAGGACTCAATTCCTGGACCCTTTGGAAAGAAAAATCTCTTAACACTCCTTTAAACAATCCTTGAATGAGTTAAATGTAGGGCATTTGTGATAATTTACCTTCTTTTGTTTTCTATTTTTATTCTGTTTTTTTCTTATAACTTTATTTTTTGTAAATAAATTGTTTACAAACTTAAATGAATATAATGATCAAAATTGTCCAAAATAAAAATGAGGGGCTGGGGAGATAGCTCAGTAGAATAAGTACTTTGCCTGGCAAGCCCAAAGGCCTGAGTTCAATCCTTGGTTCCACCAAAAAAATTTTAAAAAATAAAATAAAATAAATAAAAATGAAGAATTTAGAGATCAATCATATAATTGTTCACTGTGTGTCAAAATCAAGAAACTTATATTCATATAATTAGAATTCTCAAAGTAGAAAGAGGTAGGCAATAAATATATTTAAAATTTGAATTTAGTTGAACTGATAACACTACATTTGCAAGAAAAATGAACCTTTTGTACAAGAAATTTGAATAAAATCATATCCAGATACACAAAAATGAAATTGTCGAAAACTTATTATAGAGAAAAAAATCATTAAAGCATTTATATAAAAAATTAGCTATAGAAGAACAAAATTAAATAGCATCTTATTCCACATTAGAAAGAAAAAAATACCAAGTGTGTAAGAAATTACTAAAGTACTGAAAGAAAGGGAAAAAAGAATCTGTCATCTTTGAATTTTATACTTAGGAAACATACCTTTGAAAACTAAAAGTAAAATATTTTCTAGTTATACAAACTCGAAATATCTAATATCTCTAGGATGTAGCATATAGGAAATAACAAAAAGTATATTTCAGAAGGCAAGAGAATTTGCTGTATGATACTGGATGAAGAATAAAGAGCTCTCAAAAAGAGCTCTCAAAATGATAGTTATACAGGGCTATGTAAAATATATTAGATGAACCCATTTAAAAGGTCATTAAAGGTTTCTATGAAACAGTATCAGTTTTATGTCATTATACACGTATCTTTTTCATGTATATTTATATATGTGTGTATGTATAAAAGATAGGGAAGAAGTAATATCAAGTCACTGGAAGTTCTAATACTAGGAGAATTATTTTAGTCTCTTGTAGCCAAAGAGACTACAAGCAATTGTAACGTGTGGCTGTAGGCTTGGTTCTGCCATAGAGGCTAAGAGACCCCAACATGGTATTTATTCAGTCAACTGACAAGACTGAATGATAAACCGTAAGTCAACTCAAAAGTAATGAGTCTTTGTTAAATGTACTGAAGTTGATAACAGCATTGGGTAATGTTAGAGAGTATCTTAAGAAACATATACTATCATATTTAACTTATTCTCAAATATTGCCCAAATCATAGTGTGTCTACCTTTTAAATATACAGGTCAGTGATAAAGATACAGAAACATAGTAGACTGACACATGACTAGAGATATTGAAAGATGAATTTAATGAGAAGAGGAAGAACAAATTATGCAAATGATAAAGAATAATTTAATACTGTTTGCATTATGCTTACAATTAGAAACTGTAATCTAAACTAAGTTTGCATTATTTCCAAACAAAAAGTTTGAAAGTTTATTTGCTTTGCTTCTACACATACAAGAAAAGCCATCTTCCATATACTTACCCATTTTCCTCTACTGACTTTTCTAGGTTATTGTTTTCTAGGCATTTTACTAGCTAGCAAAAATTCTAAGCTTCTAATTTAATGACTAAAAATACCAAATTAATGAGGCTCAAATATAACCTCAGTGCACAGATTACAGGTGAATTAATGTGGAATATAAAGAAATATTGCAGTGGGTCCCACTATTAAGTGGAGAAAGCAAAAATGTCAATTAAAGTGGAAGTCAGTGTTTGTGCTATTAATAACCACTAAGAAGACAACAATATGCAATGTATTAATTATTATTATTATTATTTTTTTAAATTCCTTTATTTATTACAGTGTCTCGCTACACATTATGGATTCTTTTTTTGCGGGGGTGGGTGGTGAGCTCAGCCGGCCATGCGGGGAGGGGCTGGCATGGCATATGGTGCTGGGGCTCGAACCGCGGTCCCTGAGAGGCACTCTAGACCGCTGAGCTATCTTGCCAGCCCTGTATTAATTATTGAAACTGTCCTAATTACTTTTGAAATGGTCTCAATGTTATTTGTTTCTCAATAAAATTATTTAAAAAATAATTCTCCCATTATTAGAAACTTTATTTTTTTATTTATTTTTTAGAAACTTTAAAAATTATTATTTCCATTTTCCATTGACTTTGTATTACTTCTTCCCTATTTTTTTTTTTTTTTTAATTGCTTAAATTGTGATGTTTTTGGTAGAATCGGGGTTTGAACTCAGGCCCTTGTGCTTGCCAGTGAAGCACTTATTTCATTGAGACATCTCTCTGGCCCTCTTCCCTATGTTTTATACACATACACACACATATATATGAAAAAGATATGTGCATAACTCGACATAAGGTTGGCACAATTCTTTATGTCATTGACATTTCTAAATATAACTCTTTTCTTTTTTTTAAAAAAAAGTGAATATACTTTGGGCCAGGGAGATAGCTCAGTAGAATAAACACTTGTCTGGGAAGCATGTGGTCCTAAGTTCAATCCTCAGTGCTTCAAACAAACAAACAAACAACAAAAAAAGCTATATTTGTGTGATGTTTTCTCCTGTTTAAATTTTGATTATGTATTCTGAGTCAGAATATTACATAACTGATGACATTCCTTCAGGATTTCACATCTGGAGGCACATGCTATCCATTTGATCTTCAGATTTGATAAATTCAGTTGGGTGTTAGTATCTTTTACAGGGCAGTTCAATTCCCTCAAGGGAATGAGGGCTTAGATTATTATTATGTTCACTTGGCTTTGGTTAACCCATCATAATGTCAACCAAGAACCTAAGCACACATGTAAGAGTAGGCTGTTTGTATCTATAGTGCTGAAAGGTTCACATTGCTGTCCTAATAGGAGTGAGTTTGGAGCATTAATGTATGAAAAATGAACTGTTTGATGTAGTTTTGTGTATTGGTTGAGAAGCTCCTAGAAGAAAAATTTGGTATTTAAAATGACATAGCTAAAAACTGAAACCCAGCATTATTTTATTACCAGAAAAAGACTCTTTGTGGTCCTTGGTTTGTCCAGTCTCCCTTGTTTAGGTGCTGGTAAATATTGTAAGTCAAATATGTTAACCAGAAGTTATAGAATATATAGGATTAAATGGTAATATTTTGCCATTATTTTTGAAAAGTAAGAGGTTTTGAGGAAAATGGTGAATTCTCATTGTGACTTGTAGACATTTAATGCCATGATAAAGATAGGTTAAGAGAGTTAAGAGAATGTTTTTGTTTTCCCCTAAAAACTTTCACATGTTAGGGCCAGCCAGATAGCTCAGTGGATTAAAGTGCCTGCTTTGGCAGACTCAAGAACCAGGGTTCAATCCCCTGCTCTACTTGCCATGCTGCCCCTCCCCATGCAGAACTAAGACAGTGATTGAGACTGGGTGTGGTCATGCACACCCATAATCCCAACACCTGGGAGGCTGAAAACAGGAGAATCACTATGTCTGGTATTGAGACCCTGTAGACCCTGTATTAAATACACTAAAAGAATTCACATGTTAATCATTCTAATGTGCTTTAAAGTAAAATTTAAGTTCATGTTTTGGTTCCATTATATTGCATGACCAGCAGTGATGAACAACTTTAACCAAATAGCCCATTGTTTGTGAGCTAAAGACTAACTGGGAGTGAAGACCTAATAACACATCCATCATGAATGTCTCGGTGTGAATGCATGATCTAATTGTGAATGAATTTGTTTTAAGCAGCAGCTGTGACTTCATGCGATTTGGAAATGTTAACTTTCAATGAGATCAGACCATCTACATTGGCCAGGGCAGAAGAGAAAATTTATTCAAAAACAATTTCACTATTTTCTAACTTGTGATTTATCTGGATGGGCTGCAAAATACCACGTAAGTGTGAGCAGTAGGAAGATGTAAGGTGTGTCTACCGTAGTGAAATGTTGTATACGTGTTATATTCAGCCAAATTTTGCTGACTTTATATCTTTTTTTTTTTCCCCCTTAAAATTTTCCTTACTCTGTTCATCTTCAGCATGGGTTTGCTGTGATAGTTGAAGCTAGGGATTGTCTGGAAGTTATGCTGGTAAGAGGAGGTTTGGAACTTCAAGACTGTTGGGTGAAGGGCAGCTAATTAAAACAAGATCTGTGAGGCAGAGAGCCCTTACTAAGAAGGAGAATTTATGTTCTTGCTCATGAATAGGGTTTTGGCTTGGAGAAGACAGGAAAAGTTTCATTGACAAGGAGAAAAACAGGATCACTGAAGTAGGAAAAGTGGTGGAATGTGAGAGCCCGAACTGATCCAGATTCATATTAACAACTCTGTGATGAGGTGACGGGAGGGAAAGGCTGTGGGGTTTGGGGACTTTTTTTTATCTAGGCAAAAAAATGTGTGCTACTCTGGGTTTGAGTCTAATCTTGCCCTCAAGAAGGATTTAGGCACTTATTTAAAACAATATTTTTAAAAACAAAATTAATGTTTTTTTCAAAGGAATTCAAAAGTCCTGAAGAATGAGATTATAAAAGAAATTCCCACGGTGTTCTGATAAATATAATTCTGCTATGGTATTATCTTTCATTGCTGATTATTTGGAACAGATAGGAGCAGTTACTGCAGCTAAAACCAGTGGCGGCTGCCAAAGGACAGAAAAGACAGCCAATATGCGCCTGAATTCAGTCGCGACAGAAATGTGATTGGAATTGTGATTTCTTTATTCTCAGTCTTACCTAAATCAATACCACTGATATTAGAGTGACAAAATGTCAAATAAAAAAGCCCAAGGCATAAAAAACATATTAAGAGGGATGTTCAAGAGACAGAGCTGTATTGTGGTGAGGACAGTGGTCAGAACACACATGTGTAACACATTCCTGTGCTCCTATACCTAGAATCAACTAAAGTTATTGTTTCAGAGATTTCCTATGGCCATCCAGTATCTTATTCGACACCTGGGATTAGTCAAAGACCACTGAATAGAGATTACTAATGGAAATCTGGAAAGATACCTGAGAAAATAAATTAAGGCAAGGAAAAATGAATGGAAATACCTTGTCATCTTGTGATCATATATTAAAAAAATGCAAACTGAGGACTTAGTTTTATTTTCTTAGGTCATAATTAATCTTCCTTATATGCCACTACTGTTAAATTACAGAATTGAAAAATAATTTAAAAATGATTTTTCCTTGTTTATAGAACACACAGAAATGACTTAACAATCATGCATGTTAGAAACACTGAGTCATTAATTCATGGGTGATGAAGATGACATGTATTAACAAACTCAGAACCAACAGAGTATGAGAAAAGTAAACTGAAAAACATGTGTGACATATTGCAAGTAAACATGACATGCTGCTGGAAGTGTACTATGGGAATGTAGCAAACACTGTCATACTTAGTGACTTGGTGATGAAGTACTCTAAAACTGAATTTCTGAGACAGCAGGCATTAATTATGTGTAGAAAAATTTATGTGTAGAAACAATGTTTACTATGTGATTGTGTTATTCCACCAACGCATAGCCATAATGAATTTGCAGCCTTCCTTGTCCCTCGCCTCTATCCTTTCTTCCACCCCACTTACCCTCGGGATTTTGCACCTGAGCCTGCCAGCCCGGGCTGCAGTGGCTGACAGACAGCAGGCAGTGGTCTCCTGCTCACCCATTTTATCTCACTGGGGATGAATTCTGCTTTTGTGCTCTTCTACCCTGCAGTGCAAGTAGTAGTTTTCTAAAATTCTGAAGTTGAAGGACAAGAATATATGGCTAGATACAGTGCAAGAGGAGGAAAGAGACTTGTGGAGTTCCTAAAAGGACTTGTTATTACAGCAGTGATAGAAGGTGATGCTGATTCTGATGATTAAGGTGACCTCAAAAATTACGGTTTTTCTTTTATATTATACAGGTCAGACAGTGCCTTTATCTGTTATCATCAGAATCATTTGTTTATATATATATGAACCAGGGGATACTCAGGAATGCGTGGGTAAGGACAGAGTCCTCTGTAGGAAAGTGGGGTACCTGGAGGCTGTAATGTTAAGTGAGGTAAATCAGACATACAAGCTTAACTATTATATGATTTCTCTTGCATGAGAACCCACCTTCCCCACCAAAGAAAAATGAAGAGAAAAATAATAAGAAGAATGAGGCAGATAGATCTTTCTTACACAGGAAGTGGATAAAAAGAAGAGGGGAAGGGGTTGAAAAGAAGAGTTAAGATGTGTGGTATGGGGCCTGGAGCTCAGTAGAATAAGGGTCTGAGTTCAATCCCTGGTTCTAAAAAAAAAAAAAGAGGTGTGGTATATTTTTATTAACTCTCTGTAAGGAATGTAATCATGTATTGGAAACATGTACTAATACAGAATGAAAACTGAAGAATCTCTTTAAATTGTTGAATAAGAAAGGTCAGAGAATGGAAGAGAGGGATTAAAGAGGGAGGGTGTGCACAAATGAAGATGAAAATGCCCCATTGGTTGAGCTGTGGACTGTGACGGCGTGGCTCCTTTCAGGAGAAAAAGACTGAGGTTGTTAATGCAGTCAGATTTCCCCGTGTTGGCCTCAGGAGGGGATTGTTAACCCGGATACAGGAGCTGCTAACCGGAAGTTTTCTTTGAGGAAGAGTAGCAAATTCATGGTTGTTGAGAGCAGACTGCTTTTGTATATATTGAATATTTATAAGCAAAATTTTCATAACTCAGGGAATTTTTACCTCAGAATGGCATTAAAAGATACATACCATTTGCTCTAAATACTCTGAAGACTTTGAAAACATTTTTTACCTAATTTTGTATGCCTTTACAAATAATAGTTCTAGATGGTAACTATTTGCTGGCCAGGTAAAGATTTCAAAGGATGCTTATACAGTATCAGTTACTCAGAAACCAGTTTTTAGTGATCTAATGGAAAGGAAAGTTTTGCTTGTCAATAAAATTTTTATAGGATTTCAGGGTTGATAATTGTCATAAGACTGCTACTGTATTGCTACTGGAACTTATGTTGTTAGGTTTTCATACATTTAAAAATTGACATGTGTGTTTATGCACATATATGAAACTTTCTTAGAATAATCTAATCATTTGTCTTGGGCAGCTTAATTTCTCCTAAAGTGACATGTAGTACCCTTACAGTTGATAGGTCACATTTTTAGACTGTAAACTGTAATGGTTTGTGACTAGTTGTCCTTGCAAAGCCTCATGCAGTCATGGACGGGGACTTTTATAGAGTTTGAGATTAATTCATGATCAAGGTGAAGATTATAGGTTTTAGTACTGCTGGGATTATGGGTATGAGTATTACACGCAGCCTGGGGCAGATAGCCTGAATGCAACTTAAGGGAGACAGACTTCCTTTCTGTAGCCATTGTTGCTGCCGTTCCTCCCTTTTGCTCTCTGCTCTTTGCTACCACCATGAAAAGTTGTTCTCTGCCATGTGCCCCTTTGCCTTAGAGCCAGCTGAATGAGGACTGATACCTCCAGTAACTGTGAGCTAAATAAACCTTTCCTTCACTCATTTTGAGTGTCTGATATGTCCCAGTAATGGGAGAAGAGTAACTGAGACATATACCCTCTAAGGCAGATCTGAGCCTGTATTTAATGCTGTGAAAGGCACATGGCATGGGTTCAGTTAGCATTTGTTGTCTTAGAACAGGCCAATAATGTAGCAGTGAAAGTGTTGGGTTTTGAAGCCAGACCACCTGGATTTGAATTATAACTCTAATAGGATTTTATTAAGTGGTTTATGTTTTCAGTGCCTGTATCCTCAACCGTAAAATGAGATTTATAAT
The DNA here is from genome assembly GCA_004027165.1 of Ctenomys sociabilis. NCBI lineage: Eukaryota > Metazoa > Chordata > Mammalia > Rodentia > Ctenomyidae > Ctenomys > Ctenomys sociabilis. The sequence goes on along the minus strand of PVKA01034034.1, from coordinate 15,413 downwards.
AGAACCCACCTATGTCAAATGATTAGTGGGTAAATGACAAAACATGCCAAGTGCATGGTGCTATCCATTATCTAAATTTTTATTATTTTTTTCCTATAAGATTTTTATTTAGTAAGTATTAAATAATAAATAAAATACCCCTTAATTTATCTCATCCTTAAAGAAAGTTCTGTTAGAAATTTCAAGCATTGTTTATTCATTATAATAGCCATTATAATTCATTATAATGGCTTTTTCTCATGTTGAGTCAGATGATATTTTTTGGATACAGAATGAGGAATCCTATAGCTGTGTCATTTTATAAGCAGCCACAAATATTTAATATTTCATGTGAAATTAACACAAAACTAAAGATTAGTGGGGCAAATGTTTAGCCTTTCTGAGCAGTTGTGTTTGATTCTTGCATCAGGGTATGTTAAGAACAACAAAGGATATATAGAACAGTTATACTTTTGAGAATCTGTTTTACCAACATTACCTTACAAAGTAAACAAGTAAAAATAAATAGAAACAATTTGTTAAGCTTAACTATTCCCTTAGTGCTTAGATCAAAGTGTTATTCCTATTTTCTATTGATATCTTTAAATTTTAATTTAATGTGTGATAGTTGCTTGCAAGTATTTTTAAAGTGTACTCACCATTTTGTACTATGTGACTTGAAGGTATGAAGATCACTTCATTTACAAGCATTTATTAAACACCTAGTGTATACTTACCTCACTTCTGGGCCATGAAAGTAAAGCAGTGAACAAACTTACAAAATCCCCTTGCAGAAGTTGTGGAAGCAGGGTGTTTCTGTGATGGTGGTTTGTTTAGCCTCTTCTTTGCTGCACTGTACTGCTATGCCCATAGTAGCCAACAAGTGTGTGTGTGTGTGTGTGTGTGTGTGTGTGTGATATGTTGTGTTTCTTGTATAGCTTTGTTTAAGCTTGACTTTATAAAACTTGTTTCCCATTTGGTCACTGTTCTTTATACCTACCCTGCTCCTCCTCCTCCTTTAAACATTCATATTATTAAAGACAAGTGCATTTAAATTTTGTCCCATGGCTCCATCTTTTCTAGTTTCAGGATTCAAGCTGGATTTCTTTTTTTTTCCCTCTGAAGAACCTGTATCACCCTAAAACATATATGTGTACTGTGCAGGATTGCCTGGATCAGAATCTCATGGTTCTTTTTTATTTTATTTATTTCAAAGCGGAAAAAACCAAAAACAAATAATAAGAACAAAGACAAAACCAAAGCAACATACAACAATAAAAATGGTATAGAATTTCAAAACAAGAATGAATGTCAATAATGATTACTACTGAAAAAAAAAGTCAATAGCTTCCCCAGGAAACAAATATAGGAGGCTAAGTTTTTATATTTTTTCTTTTTTATGTATTCGATACAGGGTCTGACTATGCAGCTGGAACTTGTAGTGATTCTCTTGTTTTCAGCCTCCCCAGTGCTGGGATTATAGGTGTTGCTTTGCCACGCCTGGACTCAGTGGTGGGCTCAGTACGCCCGCCCGGGTGGGGGGCAGAGGAGGCACAGGGTGTGGCGCTGGAAAACGAGCCCAGTCCCTGAGCTTGCCTAAGCAGGTGCTTAGTCCATTGAGCAACCCTGTTTTTGACCTTTTCTTTGTTTATTTTGTCTTTTTGAGATAGGATCTCACTATGTAGTTCAGGCTGGCCTTAAGCTCACTTTGTAGCTCAATCTGGTCTTGAACTCACAACAATCCTCCTGCCTCAGCCTCCCAAGTGCTGGGATTACAGGCATGTGCCACCATACCCGGCATGACCTTTTCTTTGTAGTACTGCCTACAAAGTTTCTCACAGTTGAGTGATAGCCAGGATTGGTATAGAATTTTAGGTTGAAAATAATTTTTTCCCCTATAATTTAGAGATCATTACTGTTATCTTCTAGATTATTGTTAGTAGCTCTTTTTCACTCTAATTACTAATAAAAATATATGTTTTAAATGTTTTCTTTGAAATCTGAACATGTTTTTATATTATTTCTGATAAGGTTGAATTTTAAAATTCACTAGTGTTTTTGTTTTTTTTTTTTGTCAGGGAGACAGAGTCTCACCATGTAGTTCAGGCAGGGCTTGAACTCACTATGTAGCCCAGGGTACCCTTGAACTTATGGCAGTCTTCCTGTCTCAGCCTCCCGAGTGCTGGGACCACAGCTGTATACCACCACGTGGGGCTATCTTTCACTAGTAATAGGCCTGTTTTTCATTCACCAGTCTAGTAACTTGGACTTTTTAAATTTGAAGTCTTTTGGATCTGGGCTGAATCTGGAGACTTTGTCTTTTGGTTCTAGAAACTTCTGGTTTCATTACTTTGCTAATTTCTCTTCAGTTTTACTGATTTCAAAACCTGTTTTTGGCTTTTGCATCCACTGAATTATTACATAACTAATACTATATATTTTTCTTTTTTTGTGTTTTATTTCTATTTTCTAGAAGACTTTATTTTGTTTTCTAATTCCTGGATTTAAATGTTATTGTTATCATATTATTGTTAGGAATTATTTTTCCTGGTCAGTGATGACTTGTTTTACATAGCATACCAGCTTTCCATTGCTGGCACCGAATACTTGAAATATCTGAAATATAAAGAGAAAAGGTTTGTTGTTGCTTGTGGTTTGGAGGTTTCAGTTCGTGATCAGCTAGCTCTGGGCAGAACCATCAGGATAGAAGAGCGCATGCCTGGCATCTGGAAGCCAAGGGAGGATCTGGAGAGGAGGGGCCGGTCCTCAGAAGCCCTCTGTCGGAAACTGGCTGAGACTTCTCTTTTATCGAGCCAGTAATTATTCTGCTAGCTCTGTTGAAATGTGTCTGACTTTCTCTCTACCACAGTAAGTTAATATTCTTTTTACTCCTTAATAGGCATGTGCTTTGAGAGGGGAAGAGGTAAAGCTCTCAGTGGTTAATCTGCTATGTTTAACCAGATGGTCTATGTAGCTATTTTAATTTTTATTTTAATTTACTGTGCTGAAAGCACTTCACCATCTTCCTTGAAATCATTTCTGTAGCAGAATTTAAACATTTTGAATACTTTTTTTTTAGGAAAGATTTTGTTGTGTATGGGTAAGAAACTGTAATACACCTTGGGATGCATAATTGAAAGTGCAATGAGATCTTAATGTAAGTGACATAGTGAATAGAAGTTAAGGCTCTTAAGGACAACCTTTACATTACTGGTCCTTTAACCCATAGTATCTTCCCTTCAAAAGGAAGAGTACAAGCACAAAGCTGATAGAATTTGCTTCCAGTTTTCTTTCAGTTACCGACATTCTTTGACTACTTTTATTGCTTTAGAAATATGGCATTTTGAAAAATCATCGTGACCAGCATAATTATGTATAGATTCTATTACAGAAAACAGATTTTAGGACAAAAAGAATTTATATTTTGTATTGTCAGGGTTTTCTCTGTATGTATTTTTTATGTGACAGAACATTTCCATGAAGGTTCATAATAAAGAACTGTTCCAAGTTCATTTTCAAGGATAATTCAGTCTTCAGTGGGCATGTGACACACAAGTGTAGGTAATGCAAATGGAGATGTAAAGAATCACTTTATATATGTTTGCTTTGTTAGTAGCTACTTAGAGTTTTATTAAAAAAGGGAACATTTTGTCATACTTGTTTTTTATGCATTCTGTGTAGATTTAGCACACTTTTTGTGCATTTTCTGATATGCAATAAAATACTAATATAGAAGCATAGTTTCCTTGCTTGAGTATTGCTTATATTTTTCTTATATAATAGTATACATTTAGAATATGAGATATATTTTTACTAAAAAATGTACAAGGTGTGATTGGAGAACATGGTGAATGTTTACATAAAGACAAATTATAGGGCTGGCCAAAGAGCTCAATGGATTAAAGCCCCTGCAAGTAGGTGCAGGGGCCAGGAGTTTGATCCTCAGGCCTGTGGTGGCAGCCCCGCCCCCAGGGTGCACTGAGACAGGGATTGAGACTGGGCATGGTGGCACATGCCTGTAATCCTAGCTCTTGGGATGCTGTAAACAGGTGAATTAGTACAAGTCTGATGTAGTAGTGAGACCCTGAACACCTTGTAAACCCTTCCCTAAAATACAGAAAAAAAAAAAAAGAAAAGAAAAAAAACCAAAAAAAACAAATTATAGTAAAAGACATTAGTTGCCCTCAAAGTAGTGCCCTTGGCTTCAAACACACTTAGCCCATTGTTTTTGCTACTTTCTAAAGCAGTTCTAGAAATCTTCTTTCTTGAGTGTCTTTATGTAGTAGCATTAACAATATGCTAAGTGCTGCTGTGTATCACCATCCACTGGAAAGACAGCTTGAGAAGGCAGTAATGTGTGTCCTTACCCCCACTGACATGGGATCTGGTGCTGTGTGACTGCTGGCTCTTCCCTGAAATCAAATTGACCATGGAAGATAAATATTTTGAATTGAAACAGGACACGGAAGCACCCATACAGCACAACCAAAGGTACTTTGAAAAGGGATAAGTATGTTTGAAGAAAGGGGAGTATTTTGAGGGGGATTAGTGGATGTGTGTCTCTTACTGTAGTAATTTCTTAAAAAATTAAACATACTTTGTGTTTTTTGATTCCACTGCATGTAAGACTTTTAAGTTACCTAGGTTCTGAGTACATGGTTGTTGGTTTTCCAGGGTCACTGCTTAGTGCTTTGGCAAAATCTCAGTGATTTGCCAGCATTATTTTTGTTGTATATGTAAACATGCCTGAAGAGTTTATTATGTACTTTTTTTTAAGGATCAACTACCTCAATTCTTATAACAGTGTTAAAAGACTGGTGCTATTACTATTCCCATATTCTGATGAGTAAGCCTTAAGTGGTGGAGTGCAAAAGCTGGGTTCAATGGTAAAAGTCACAATGTAAACCAAGGCAGTGCAGCCCAAGGCTCCTTGTCAGTAACACTGAGCTTTAAAATCATAATTTACAGCCACATGTATTCTTACATGTCTGTAACTTCAGCTCTTCAGGATGAGGCAGGAAGATTAGAAGTTTGAGCCCACCTCAGGCAACTTACGGACTTATTGAGACCCTGTCCAAAAGTAAAAAATAAATACAAGGGCTGAACATGACTCTAGGCCTATTCCTTAGTACCAAAGGGGGAATGAAAAAAAAAAAAAATAACTCACACCAGAATGATCCCTTTTTGTCAACATAAGAGTTAAAATTCTGTCACATTTTGTCTCAATCATGACAGACATAAAGGGCTTGGAGAATACCCTGAAGATTCCAGAAAAACAAAGAACCATGACTGTCTTTGTAGCAGTCCAATAAAATTTGTAAATTATTATTCTCAAACTGGAAAGCCTGAGTCTGCCTGTTCCGAAGGCAGTGAGGGGAATAGAGACAGTTCTACTATTGTGATTTTAACTAGCTTCCTGAAGATAGGATTCTTACATGTTGAAGCCTTTTAGACATCTTTAAAGTAGACTAAGCCAGTTTGGTTTTTTAGTAACTTAGGAAATGTTTCCCCTTTATGGCCAAAGAATCATACAGAGGGAAGGAAGGGTAACACCTTATGTCTATAAAGTGTGCATTATTGACCCAAACTTAATATAACCATCTTAACAATGGGAATGGGTGGATAGGAGACATTTTCAGAGGTCATAAAAGAAATGTACATGTCTTGAATATCTTTGTTTTATAGGTTATAATATGTATAGGCATTAAATTTTCCTGTGTAGCCTCACTTTGGGGTCTTTCTCACATTTTGGGGTCAGCAAAACTAGAATTACCCAGATCTTTATCACGTGGGAGAAAAGTGAGAAGCCTTTTTTCCAATGAGGAAGTGCAAATAATCTGATTCCTTCATCAGAAGGTGATGGAGCACTAGTTGGAGAACTGTACACAGTTAAATCCAAGAACTGCCATGACTGCAAGTCCGTAGAGCTCATAAGGGAAGCACAGAATGTTGTTTGTGTCTGAACCATGTGTGATGTGAAAGAGAGATTGATGTGATTAAAGATCATGCCACCAAGTGTATGGAATATCATTGCCTTGTAATCAGAGCAAGAAAAAGTAATTCTTTCTGGCCACCTACAAATTCAGAATTCTGAGAGGTCTGGAGTAGAGAGGGCAATTTGGCCTGTAGGTTTTTTTTTTTAAATGTATTTGGTACAGGGTCTCACTATACAACTCAGACTTACAGTGGTCCTCCTGTTTTCAGCCTCCTCAGTGCTGGAATTATAGTTGTGCCTCTCCATGCTTGGTTTCAGTAGCTGGATCAGCCTGCCTCGGGGGAGGGCCAGTGCCACATATGATGCCGGGCTTGAACCTGGTCCCTGTGGTTGCCTAAGAAGGCACTTTAGTCTGCTGAGCTATCTCTCCTTGGCCTGTACATTTTGACAGTATACTTAGCCTTGAATTGCAGCACTGCCACCAATCCTGTGAACCTTGACCTTCTGCTTGGCATCTGTAAATGTCATCTGTCTCATATGTAAAGTGGGGAGAAAAATAATGTGTCTTCTAGAGTAGTTAATAGGATTAGATGGTCATCATGTTTATCATCAGCCACAGCACCAACAGTACTTTCATGTGCTCATTCTTTGATTTCAGGGGTTACATATTTTTTGTTCAGACTTTTTTTCTTGTGGTACTGGGGATAGACCTTGTGACCTTGTACCTTACACTTGCCAGGCCAGCACTTATGCCACTGAGCTATCTCCCTGGCCCTATTCAGATATTTTCTATTCCTTCACTTCAGTTGTAACTTTTATCTCTTGTCTATTTTACCACCAGAAGGTCTTGTTTAGCTTTGTTGATACTTAGAGTGTGTCATAATTGTTGCTAGTGATCTTTCTCAAACTCAGATGAGCTCATTCGTGCCTCTTATGGGTGAATCCTTTCCATTTCTTGTACCCTTTGGGACAATATGGAATCTTTTTGTTAGGGAACTATTGCCGAAGAGCTTGATGGCCTATGATTTAGGCTTTTTCTGTCCTACCAGACAATTGGCTGGGACAAACGATGAATATTTAAATGCACACCTGTATTTAACATAAAGCAAGAAAAATAAAAAGTATAGAAAAGAGAAGAAAAGAAGACGAGAGTGAAAAAAAGAGCAAGAAAAGGTATGTCCTATGAGTGGGATAGGTCACTGCAGACACAAGAAGCTGGGAAAACATGAAGACCACATTGGCAGCAAAGTCAGTGGCCACCTTCTTTTATACTCTTTCAGATCCTGTTCATCAGAAGTTTCTCTGCCCACACATTGTAGCCTTGACTGACAGATCACATCCTGCTGATTTGCCTTTGTTGCAGGTCTTCGTAATTTATGGATTACATCTTGTGTTCCAGCCAGCCTGCCATGTCCTAATTTCCTACTCCAGAACTGTATTATATATACTCCTTGGTGGTCCTTCTCATAGTGATAGGGAGAGATTCTTTCTTTAGATTTAAGCTTAATGTGGTTGTTTTCATTTGTTACAGTCTTGGAGGAAGATGCTGAGAGATTTGTTTTCATGCTGCCATCATATCCTTGATCATAAGGATAAAGTTGTTTACCAAGGAGCTGTCACTTATATGTGGGCTAAGTTTATGAAAGGGAGATTATGATCTTGAAACCTCTACCTTTGATCACACAGCTCTTTAGCCAGTTCTATAATTATTTGTGGAAAATTCTCCATGCATTTAGCAAATTAGATTAGACTTTTTCCTTTTAAATCTTAATCTCACACCTTTTCCATTTAAGTAAGTTTTGTGTTTACTGTGGGCTAGAAATTTTATTGTAATGCAATAAGGTTTACATATTATTTTCATCTTATTTTGATTTTAAGAGTACTTTTATGTATCTGTTTTGAGAATGTAGTGTTTCAGAAGAAGGCTGATAATCAGAACCAGCTTCCCAGTAGTACCCAGATCTTCTGTGGGTAATATTATCAGGAGGGGTCACTGCATACATAGGATTATTTATATTTTCTTTTTTTTAATTGTGTGGAATAACTGATGCTGTCGATCTGATCTCTTTCCAGGCAGAAACCCAGGTTTCATTTTCTGTCTTATAGCATTGACTTGTGTTTTTCATTATATTTTGCATAGAGGTCATGGTACTGTTCTGATGAGAAAGAAAAACTGCTTTAAATTCAGGCTATTTCTTCTATCAAGTTAAAAAAATATTCTCTCCAGAGAAAAGCATTTTGCCAGCAAGATTTTGTGCTTGGGGGATATTCTAAGAAAAGTACATAAAAATGTGAAGCATATGAATGAAAGAATAGTACCTGCAGCTTCTGAGTGAAAATTTTAGATTCCTTTTTCATGCTGTTGTAGAGACTATTTCAGATTTTGTGCATATCTGCTCTTTTCCACTTTGAAATGGTTGCTCTGTGTATTTATTCTTCCCAAAGTGTGACTGCTTCTTTGGAATGTAAATATTAAGGTTGATATCTAAAGGTCATTTTTAAAATTTAAAACATCTGCACTCCTTCATACTTAACTATTCATGGAACAGAAGTTGTGTAAGTTACATAAGCTGGTGGAGAGTGCGGGGCTGCCATAGGCCTTGGTCTATGAAAGCAGCCTAGTTTAGGAGGAAGCATGCCAGGATTGGTACTTACCAGGTATGTGCTCCAGAGGAGACAGATATTTTGGGAGGCTTTTCCCCCATTGTTTTACACCTTTATAGTGAGTAGGTCATGCCAATGTCAATGTTTATGCTTTTTCTTGTACATTCATAGTTGTGTTGTTAGAAACTTCTAGGAAAGGCTTGTTCAGGAAAATGGACCAGGAAGGTAGAAGTTGGGCAGTTTTGTGCTGCAGAGGAATAGTGTGTCAATGTCCCTACTGTGAGTTGTTGGACTAGGTGAACCAGGGCTCAGAAAGTCAGTGATAGGTGGTCCTCATAGTAGTTGACTTTGGGTCTTTTGCTTAGTTCATTCTTAATGATTTGCTTTCTGGATCCTCTGATACATGACATTAGTTGAACCTTGTTAACTGAGAAAAGAAAAGTTGTTAATGATGGTTCTGACATTGTAACTGTCCATTTTCTGACCTGTTTTGCTGCTTTAAAGTGTAGAAAGGCAAGTGTCAGAAAGATCATTGGAGATGTACACCTGTACCAATAGGCTGCAGTCATGTGGGGAGGGTATAAAACTGATGTACATAAGTCGTAGAGACCCAAGGGTTCATCTGTATTCCTGTAGATGCCTGGCTGGAAGGAAGAATTACAGGAAGGCTGACATCAGTGTGGACATCTTTGGTTTTTATCTTTGTGCTTTAGTGCTTGACTCAGTGCCTGATGTGCGGTAGGTGTTCACTCTATTTTGGTAACTGTGGAGAATAAGCTCTAATGAAGAGGAAAGTAATGATTCTATTATAAATACTAAAGATACAGAAGAAGCCAAGGAGAGGGCGAGTGCTTTAAAAATCATTTAAAGCTATCCATTCAATTTTAATTTGAAGACATCTGATTAAAAATGAAAGTATACTGACAATGTACATTCTGTATTGTTTCTTTATATTAACAGATGTTAAATATTAAAATCAAATCTGTTTTAACCTTAAAAATATAAGAATTATATGCTTCTTGTGTTAGGTAGCTGAGCTCTCATTTTTACTTTAATTTGAAATTTCCATTAGATAATGGTAGATCTTAGGTATCACATACAACTTTTTTGTTACTAATTAAAATATCTGTAATTGAATTTGTGTTGAATAGTGCATTACCCACAATAATATTAATGTTGAATGGTAGAAGGAAACTATTTTACTGTGTAAAATAGGAATCTCTGTGTTAATTGAAGATTGTCATGTAAGTGTTCTTCAAGAGCTAATTGATTAAAAGATGAAAATATTCAAATTGGAACATGCTGAAAGTATTTCACTGGGAAAATTGGTCAGTTAAAGGTTTATGAACAAGACATTACGAATATCATTTTTGGTATGAATGATAAAGGACTAATCATTTACGGTGGATATGCTTGTATCTTTGTGCTTCTGTGGGGCAGTGCAGTTGCTATGCCAACTAAGAGCATCTGATTATGTGTGTTGTATAATCCTAGGTGTCTAGAATTGTTTTCTCAAATGAAATTCTGCTTGCTATTTCCCATAAGCTGATACACAGAACTCAGGCCTGCATGCAAACCTTCCCAATTGCTCTTCATTCTTGTTTTCCTTTTTTTTTTTTTTTTAATGGTTAATGAATTTTATTCTAGATTTTATTTATTTATTTTTGTATTTTAGTATAGATGCTACAGGGTTTCACTGTGTAGATTGGGCTCTTAGTAATCTACCTGTGTTCAGCCTCCCAAGAGTTGGGATTACAGGCATGCACCACCATGCCCAGTCTCAATCTCCATCTCAGTGTGCCCTGGGGGCGGGGGTGGCACAGTGTACTGGGAATTGAACCCCAGCCACTATATCTGCCTAAGAAGGTGCTTTATATTTTTGCCGGCCCTCTTCACTCTTGTTTTCTACCTTATCTCATTCCTCATCTTTCACTTATCTGTCCTCTTTACCTGACTCTTCATTGTTCCCATGGGGAGCTCTTTGTATTCTTTTAAATACGTTATAATGTCTCCTGCAAACATTTGCTTTTCCTGTACTGCTCTTTCTGTCTGGAAATATCTTGCTTGACATTATGAGGCTCTAAAAATTCAACTTAAAACATTTAATGATTCTTTCTGACCTTATAGCGTATGCATCAGTAAACAATTGAAATATACAAGTACATTCTGCATATCACCAGTAGGTGAGACTATAGAAATCATTCATTTGTAAGTGTTTACTGAGCACATAGTATATGTCAGGTACTAGTTTTAGCCCTGGAGATTTAAGAGTGACCAAGCCAGACAAATCTCTGTGAGCCTGGAGCTTTTTCTAGTGAAGGTGGTAATCAGATAATAAACAGAGAATTTGGTCAGCCTGAGTGCAAGAAAAGGAAAGGAAGGGAACGGGGAAATGATGGGAATCAGGAAGACATTTCTGAGAAGCTGGTGTTTGAGCAGAGATCTAAAAGGAGGGAGGTACCAAGTGCCTAGAACAAGAATGATTCCACAGTGGTGCAGCACTCTGGAAGTTTAGAGAGCTTTAATATTCTTAAAAGAACAGAAAGGAGCTCAGGGTGGCTGGTGCACATGAAACCCTTAGCTCTAGTATTTATATTATCAGGAAGCCTAGAAAAGTTGACCTTAAGGAGATAGAGTTTATTATTTTTTCTATAGTGCTAAGATTGCTTTTTATAAGGTATCTAAGTAGGGTTAAAAGAATCTATCATTTTTCCAAGTAATTATTTCTGATTAAAAACAAATGTTTTGGGGCAGGCTGATTGTTTGAAAACCTTGCTGAGCATTAGAAAACTAGTACATGCTACTCAATGTTTGCTCTGATGGATGGGGTAGTTTTAATTAAAATTCATTGTTCTCACAATTCCATGTATACATGTTCAATGTTGGCAATGATGGTGGTCATCTTTGAGACAAGGACTCTAGAGAGTCCTGTGGTGGTGGCATTTTAGTTCTGTTTGTAATAGTGCTCTACTAGTAACTTTCTTTAAACCAGTGTTTTTATTATTATTTTAATTTCATGATAATTGAAATGAATGTTTTATAATGAATTCTACCAATGTCTTTTCCTAGTATTAAAATACATTTCCTTAGTGGTAGTGGGTAAAATAGCTTTCCACTTGAGAGGAAGAGCAGAACAGTAGTGGGTTTTTCTGACTGAGATTTAACATGTGATAGAATTCACCTCTCCACAGATGTATGCATCCTGGATGATGCATCAGATTTTAGAAGAAAGCCTGTTATTTGTGTATGGATTGAAAGCTGAGGGCTCATAATTTCATTTCTTCTTTGAACAGTTGGAACATTTTGTTTAGTGCTGTCCCAGAAGACAGAGTTCTGCTTTCTGATTGGCATCAATTATCTTAAAGCACTCCCAATTTTTCTGAAAATGTGTGCCTGGCAATTTAAAGCTGTTCATTTGAAAGTTATCTGGTTGCTCTTGGTGAATTGATTCCTGACATGTTTTTGTTTTTTTGAATCTTGTTCAAAAGTTTTGAGCAGCACTCAGGTATGAATATATCGTGTAGCTGATTTTCCTGTTTATGAGTGTAAATTTCACTTCTTCTAGTGTTTACTTCCTTTCATGGGAAACACTGTGCAGGGAAGTGAGAGAGTTAGTGAAAGAGTATAAGAGGTGGGCGGCCAAATAGCTCAGCGGATTAAAGTGCTTGCAAGCAGGCTGAGGGGCCTGGGGTTCGATCCCTGGGCTTGCTGTGCTGGCCCCACCCCTGGGGAGCACTGAGATGGCAATTGAGACTGGGCATGGTGGCACATACCTGTAATCCCAGCTCTTGGGAGGCTGTGAACAGATCACTATGAGTCCGATCTAGTAGTGAGACCCTGAACACCCTGTAGACCATTCCCTAAAATACAAAAATAAAAGCATAAATAAATAAAAAAGAATGTAAGAGGAAAGGTGTGCTATTCAACCTTATCAGTAAGACATATCGAAAAATTTAAGAAAGCCTGTGGGATAGATTATAGCTCTTCAAAAAATGTTTGAATTTCATGAACTGGCACAAAGGCAAAGTGCAGTGGTAATAGAAACAGAAATACAGATACTGGAGAAATCAGCAGGAACTGATGGAATGGAGGAGGGCTTGGGAAATGAGCTGACAGTCTGGTCCTGTACAGATCTGAATTATGTGGTCTTGGGATGTGTGCCAGGAATAATGCACTGTGCTGCGGTGCACATTGTGTGGACTTCCCTGAGGGTGGCTAGTCCTGTGGTGTGGCCCAGCAGGGTGCTCGTGGTGGGTGGACTCAGTCAGGAAGCAGCTGCTTTGCTTCAGCCGGTTTGGTGAGAGAATCAGGTATTATTGAAGAGAATTGATAAAGTTGGTTGATTTGGTTGTTTGGTGAGAAGTAAAACCTCACTTTTTAAAAATCTGAGTCAGTGTTTAGATCAATTGCAAGGTGAATGTGACTTCTAAGTTCTAGAATTTTATAAATCCACTTATTCTTGATGCAGTAATTCCCAAAGCTAAGCTTTCCTTAAGGAGCATGGAAAACAGGCTTGCTTGTCTGCAGCCAGCACAACTGAAATGAAACACATCTTTGAAACGCATGGGCAAGCAGTGTACTTGGAGACCCTGGAGTCCATCCAAATGATCTTCCACCAGAGGGGAGAAAAAGACCATTGTTTAAGAGAGTTTGAATTACGGAACTTGCTTTGCTCTTCTAGGTTGTGCTGCTATGATATTACAAAGGCTTTTTGTTAAATTATCAAATTACATCCAGATATAGATGACAATTCGTGTGGTAAGAGTGATCATTCTTAGTCTTTGAATGTATAACTTTCCTTTACCCCGCAGCATCTTACCAGTTGAATCCTTTACAACTCCAGAATTCAGAGTTTGATTACACAGACAGAAATCCATTAGGAGTGGAACCCAGAAAGCCCAGTTTACGATGCCTTCTTAGCTCTTTCTTTGCATATGCTGCAAGTCCCTGGTGTACATTTTGTGGCTTTTTCCAAAGTCCCCTTTCTAGTCCTTCTTTAAGCTTTTAATAACCCTTTTTCCTGCATGGCCAGCAGCCTTTAAAGGCCAGGACTGATGTAACAAACCAATTTCACTTTCATAATTTCTATGACATTTTAAGCTGTTTATAGGTAGTCATATTTACTAACAGTCTCCAGGTTATCTGCACAGCTGGCCATATTTCTCTTTAGGTAACCGTACTTAAAGTTTTAGTTTATGCTTTAGTTTGCATGTCTGGTTAAACTCATTGGTCAAAGCAGTCAGGCTCTCCATAAGTGTAGATAACTGAGTAACAGCTAATGCTGCATGGCTTTCCCTCAAAAATTATTAGAGCATGTTGCAAAAATTTAATACTTATTAAATTTAATATGGTGTAAATTTATAAAATTACTCTATATAACTATGTGTGTAAATTAACTTAGTAAAAACCTCTGATGACTATAAAAATCATCACCACCTATTTAAGTCCATATCAACCTTATACTATACTTCCCTTTCCTAAAATTTAAAACAGCATATCTATGAAATTATGTAGCCCTAGCTATAGTGTCAATGTGTCCCAGTAACTCTGCATCCTTTTTGTACATGTATTCCTTTTTTTTATTTTTAATGGTACCAGGGATTGAACTCAGGATCATGCACTTCCAGGCAAGTGCTTATGCTACTGAGCTGTCTTCCCTGCCTCTTGTACATGTATTCCTGTATGTGCTACCATTCTTGGATACCAGGGAATGAAAAGCACCTTGTGTCTAAAATAAAAATAGGACTGGTGAGATAGCTCATTATACTAAAGTGCCTGCTTAGGCAAGCTCAGTTAGGTGAGTCTGGATGTAGTAGCACCTGCCTGATCCCAGTGGGAGGTTGAAAAGAGGAGGTCATGTGAGTTTGAGCTGTGTAATGGGACCCTGTATCAAATACATAAAATGAAAAAAATAAAAAAGTAAAGATGAGATTGATTGGAAGGATTTTGTGTGGCAGGATAGAAAAAAGGCTGGGCTAGCTGTGCGTTCCAAAGTCTGGCAGCCAGCAGAGCTGGGGACCCCAGGCCAGGCCCAGCAATTCCAGGCTGTCAGGGCTGGTGCCTCCCTCTCTTCCTCTCATTGCTTGATGACTAGAGACACAGCAACTTCTCAGCTGACACTTTCTCTGCTTGGCCACCATCAAAGGTGGAGGCTTAAGGTATAGCCAAGCTCTGTTTGGAAAAGTCCCAGGAAAGAAAACTAGAGGTAAATTGGATCCTTTGGGCTTGGGCAGGGTGCAATCCTCCCTGGAATTCAGTGGATGGTAGAGTGAGTCTCTAGGAAGAGAGGAGAAATGTTTTGGTCATTACACACAATTGATTCTTCTTCTGTTTTGGTAATAGGATTTATATCCTATTTTAATAATAATTATATAAGAGAAACATTCCACAGGCAATGACGAAGGACTCAACCATCATTTGAGTATTACTATGGTCACTTTTGTGCTGGATGTGGAAGGATCATAGAGTAACTTAAAACTTTTGAGTTCTTAATATCTCTGTTATTTAAGCATTTTTTGTAGTGGTTCTGATTTTCTTTATAACACTGAGCTGGATTGGTTAAATGACATCTTGATTAGTCTCTTACCTGCTTTGGCTTGTCTTCTGTTTTTTTGAGGGTGATGTACATGTGGTTTTAGCATGACCTAAATTATACTAATGATAGCTTTTTTTTTTTTTTTTTTTTTTTTTTTTTTTTTTTTTTTTTTTTTGGTGGTACTACGGATCAAACTTGGGTCCTTGAGCTTGCCAGGCAGGTGCTTAGGCCACTGAGCTATCTCCCCAGTCCCATCACTGATACCTTGAAAAGACAAATACTCAGACAGGATGTGGCCTTGCCTTGCCTTGCCTTGCCTTGCCTTGCCTTGCCTTGCCTTGCCTTGCCTTGCCTTGCCTT
>PVKA01034033.1:0-23814 GCA_004027165.1 Ctenomys sociabilis | reverse complement strand
TTTGTGTGTGTGTGTGTGTTTGTGTGTGTGTGTGTGTGTGTGTGTGTGTGTGTGTGTGTGTGTGTTGGAGGGAGAGAGACAGACAGACAGACAGACAGAAACAGAGACAGAGATAGAGACAGAGATGGAGACAGAGAAGGAGACAGAGACAGAGACAGAGACAGAGAAATTGGGCTTGTAAATTGTTTGGTCCAATGCCCTGTTCTTCAGGAGTAAGTTATAGTATTATTTATAACCCCCAGACAATAAAGTTCTTGGCATAAAGTTCCTGCTCTTTTTTAAATTCAGGTCACTCTGTTAATTTTGTTACTGAGGGCTAATTACCCTAGTTTTCTACAATATGCTGACATCCTGTCCTTTGCCCCAAATTTGTGCTACTCTACAGAAAGCCTGTGGCCAAATGTGAGCTACTTCCCTAAATACTCACTAACCTGTGTGTACCATCTTCTACCCCTTTTTCTAATACTGTATTCTCAGTGGAAATACAGAGTCATAGATGTTTTTAATGCCAAAATGGATATGATTTCAATGTAATACATCCCATGTGTATCAAGTTCCTCATCTCCATAACTCTGACTCAGTACCTCTGTCCTTCCTCTCCACTTGTTCTGCCTTTTGAATAAAAGATAGCATGAAGCTGGAGCCTGGATGGGCAGAAGGGAGAGGCACTGTGCAGAGGGACTTTTTGCTGACCCAGGATGAGACGAGTTGAGCTAAACTCAATTTAGCTGCAGTCAACAGAAAAGTAGGAAGCAAACCAGGATTTAGCAATCAAAGCATTAAAAAGAGAAAGAAAAAAAAAGAGAGGGAGAAAGGAGTCACCACAGGAAATAATTATTTGGCCAATTATGCACTTTGCAAAGGCTCACCAGTGCACATGTCCACAGAGGTCACGCTGCATCCGTGGTTTCTGCAGCACCCTGTCTGGTCTCATTAGTCATAAATGTGACTGCACAGGCTGAAGAAGTCTGCAGTTGTGCTGGGTTCCCGGGGAGCAAACGTGTGTGCCACTGGGGCAGGGCCTGCCACTGAGTGCTCTGGGGTAACCTGGAGGGTCGGCCAGAAGGGAATCCGAGCAGAGGAGGCTGACTGCCCACAGGAGTGGTCCACAGAAATCACTCTGCCCATCCTCTCTGGCAGGATCCAGTATGGTAAATGGTTCAATTCAAGTTAAGATTTTCAATATAGAGATGCACATACATGAGCAAAACCACAGTGCTGCCTTGATTCACAAACAAATCTAGAAAAGAGCCACATTCACATTTGAGTGGGAATGATGGCTACAGTCCTGTTGATCATCCAATGCAGAGTTCACATTCCAGAATTTATGAACTGAGGGTTTTATGAACTGAGGTATCACTGTATTTGAATTTGAAAGATTACACACACACACACACACACACACACACACACACACACACAGAACCCAGACCAACCTTTCATCTAACCACATACTTCACCCCTGAGAACACTCAGACCACTCACATGAAATCTCAAAGAAAAATGCAGGGCGTGCTAGTAGAGAAGAATAAACCCCTATGGGAAAGAAAAATTAAAATAACATCTACACCACTAACATGAAATCCCAAGGAAAACTACAGGCTGTCCACTAAAGAAGAATAAACTCCCTGGGAAAGAAAAATGAATATAATATTTTCAGAATGAAAGTCCTTCAATCTGTAAGGAAGCTCTCTCTATTTCTTAGCCTCAGGAATGCCGGCCAATGCTGCAAACCTCTTGTGAACACAGAACCCAGCCGAAGCGGATGACCCTATTCACTGTCCCTGCTGAGAGCCCATCATCACCTGCTGATCTCACAAAACCAACTGCTTGCAAAGAAAATACACCCAACACATTTCAAATTCACATAACTTAGAATCTAATTTGAGTAACATGGCACAGATAAATGGCAAATAAAATACTTCACCATGTATTATATTCTAAGCTCAATACTTCTCATGAGTATGTTGTTACTGCTGGTATTTAACAGACATGGAAGCTGAAGTATACCAACTCTTCACAGCCAGGAAGTACAGGAAGAAGGGCCTGAGAGGTGGACCCTCTCATCCCAGATCATGCTCCCTTCTGGTCCCCTGTGAGCATAAGACAGACAAAAGAAGACCACACAGGGACTCAGAGCATTTCCAGAGCAAACAGTCATGGGATAATTTCTGGGCCTGCTGGAGGCAGCTCTACAAGCTATGGGATTCCAGCTCTAAATGAGGCACAGCAACTCAGGCCTGTGATCCCAGCACTCTGGGATACTGAGGCAGGAGAATCACAAGTTCAAAGCCAGCCTGGGTAACTTAACTTAGCAACTTAGCAAGACCCTGTCTTATAAACAAAACTTCAAAGGGAGATGGTTGGAGGATCTTGGGAATGAAACTCAGTGTAAAGGCCTGAGTTCAATCCAAAACAGTGCACAAACACGCAAACCTTTAAGATCTGCACAGAAAGTGCTACCTAGTACAAAGAGTCTATGCTCCACTGTGCTGTATCCCCTGACCCACAGGTAGGACGTAGTTCAGAAAGAACCCAGTCATGTGTACCTCTGAGAACTGAGCCTGAGATTATACGCATTTCTTGGCTTGCCTCAAATAAACCCCAGCTGTGTGGCTGTTAAGATTCAGGACCCTAGCTGGAAGGTATGGGGAGCTCAAAGGTCATGTTCTGCATGTCCTTCCCATGGTCAGCTACAGTCACAATCATCATAGAAGCAAACAAGGGAACAGGACTTGGAGTTAGGGACAGGCAACATTTACGTAGCTCCCAGCCCATGTGGGAGGGGAGGCAGTGAACAAGGCAAACACAGAGCCTGACCCACCAGTACAGTTTCAGTGCACCTGGGTTACTGTCATTAATGCTGTGGGTTCCGTGGTAGGGCTGAGGGTATATATGCACAAGCCAGCACCAGGCAACCCTGTACCTGCACCTAAATCTGCACCCTGTCCAAACACACATTCACACCTGTGCTCCTATCCACCCCTACCCAACCTGCATCCTTTCACGGTATCCATCCACTGGCCAAGGCTATGAACTGCTCAGGCCTGGGTATCCCACCTACCCTGCCAATCCATCTATGCTCACCTCTCCCCTAGCATTATTTCTTTTTTATTTTCTCAGTTGACTCTTGCTGTACTGTTTACTTTCTCAATAAAAATGCAATATTGTGTGAAAATTTAAAAGGCTCTTTCTTCATAGCTGTTAATGGTTCTCCTGTCGCATCAGCTGCCATTTGGAAGGCAGTCAAAGTGGTGTGTGATGACGGAGAATTAGATGTGTGCAGTGTGCTAATGTTGGAGGCATAAACCACAGAGCTCTGCCCTGTTACCAGTGTCAGACATGGTGACACTTGAAAGTGGTTGTGTTGAGTTTGGGTTGTATTTCCATAGCTTCCCTCAGACATTTCAGTTTTTATTTTGCTGACATTTCTGTTTATTTCTATGAAAATGTGTCTTCTTTTAGATATAGACGCTGGAGAGCAGTATCATTGCAAACAACAATATTGTTGTGTTGTTAAATTCTGGAATTTGCAAATACTGATTTTTAAGGGAGCACTGCAGCATGCCTATCCCCTCTGCATATTAAGGAGCCTGGCACCATAACCTCTTTGGAATTCTTCCTATGCATCTTTGTGTCACTGCTGGGCTTGCAAGAGTATACTCACCACATTGTGCTCTCAGGACTTCCAAAACACTGTGTTTTCTGGAAACCATGGCACCTTATAGTGTGGTGTCTCTCTGTGCACTGGATTTACACAGCTATAGTTGACTGTAATGAATCATGAAACTGGGTTGCAGATTTCTATCTTCTCCATCTTTCAAACAGCACCAATCTGAAAGTACCAGCTGCTTCTTTGGCTCCTCTAATTGAGACTCAGTCACATTTCTCATGGTGCACATCAGGCCCAGACTCTTTCATGTTTCTTTTTTATTTTTACACAAAAATTTAGAAATCTAACTATATATAGCATTGTAGCAGGGCAGTACTGTGACATTTTTTTCCTCTCTCTTCTTTTCATTTATTACCTTTTATCTTCAAACAAAGATTTACTTGAGAGACAGCATGGCAACAATTAGTATGTCATAACAAGCAGTACATATTTAGAAGACCAGAATGACAGGCATTCCAGGCATGACCCTACTATTATACATTGCTATCTTCAGTGCAGTGGCTTAGTTCATAGATATCAGCATATATAGTTAGTCATGGTAAGAATCCCACCAATTAACTGCTAGTTTCAAAAACCTACTGAAGTTTCTCAGGATCATTGCCTTGCCCATCTTGTGCTTTGCCCCTGTCATGTTTCCTAACTTTTCTCCTTCCCCTCTCCTCATTATCTAATCCTCAGTTTCTTTCTTTCCTTCTAATTGTATCATACCTTTCTATTTGTATTTCTTCTCTTGAGTTCTTGTACTAGGGAGACTATACAATATTTACACATGTAGGTCTGGCTTCTTTCACTTATGAGTATATCTTCAAGTGACATCCACTTCAATATAAATGTTTCAAGTTTATCATTCTTTATAGCTTAGTAATACTCCATTGTATAAAAATACCACATCTTTTCCATCCATTCCTCAGGTGATAGGCATCTTGGTTATTTCCAAGATTTGGCTATCACAAATTGTGCTGCTATAAATGTAGGTACACATATATCACTATGATATGATGTTTTCAGTTCCTCCTGGAAAATTCCCAGTAGGAGGATAGATTGCTTGAATGGGATCTCCTAGTTTTTTAAGGAGTCTCCATGTTGATTTCCATAATGGTTGCAATGGTGTACATTCCCACCAGTAGTGGAGAAGGGATCCTTTTTCCCACAGCCTCTCCAACATTTGTAGTTGGTTGATTTCCTTATGATAGCCATTCTTTCTGCAGTGGGATGAGATCTGAGTATTGTTTTAATTTGCATTTCATGGATGGATAGTGATGTGGAGCATTTTTTCAAATATTTATTCGCTGCTTTAATTTCGTCCTCTGAGAAGTGTGTGTTCATCTCAGATTCCCATTTCTGGAATGGGAATGATTCATTAAATTTTGGGGCCCTGATGTGTTTTAGTTCTTTGTAAATTCTAGAGAGAAGACCTTTGTCTGAGTGCTTATTATTTAAGACTTTTTTGAAATTTGTGGGTTGTCTTTTCACTTTGTTGGTAATTTCTTTTGACATGCAAAAACTTCTCAATAAGAGGATGCCCCAGTTGTTAATTCTTTCAAATATTACCCATGCAATTTGATTTTTGTTCATGAACTCTTTGCCTACTTCTATTTCTTCAACCATTCCTCCTACTTTCTCATCCAGGTGATTTAGTGCTGCTGTTTTAATGTTTAGATCTTTAATCCATTTTGACTTTAGCTAGGTGCATGAAGATAGACCTGGGTCAAGTTTTAGTGTTCAGCATGTAGTGAGCCAGTTTATCCAACAACATTTGTTAAAGAGGCTGTCATTCTTCCAGTAAGTATATTTGACCCATTTGCTGAAGATCAGGTGACTAAATGTATTGGTTGCATCTTCTAATTTATTCCATTGATCCTCAGGTCTATTTTGTTGACAGTACCCTGCTGATTTTATCACAGTAGATTTGTAGTATAATTTCAAGACAGGAATTGTGATGCCTCCTGCCTTGCCTTTGTTGGCCAGGATTGTCTTTGCTATTCTAGGTCTTTGTTGAATCCAAATAAATTTTAGGAATGATTTCTCTAGGTCTGAATGGAATGTTGGTGGTAGTTTGATAGGGACTGCATTAAATCTGTACAGCAATTTTGGTAGTATGACCATCTTCATGATGTTGATTCTTCCTATCCAAGAACAGGGAATATTTTTCCATTTTCTGAAATCCTCTATGATCTCTTTTTTCAGAATACTGTAATTTTCTTTTTTTTAATTTATTTTTTATTTTATTGAAGTACAAATATCAATCAGACAGTTTCAAGACACCTTAACCATACAGATTCGATGTATTAATACATTGCAAACTGTTTTCATAACGTTTTGGTATTGTACAAGGCACATACATGATATTATATTTACAGATATTATTTTACAGATGTCTCTTATCAGTAAATTAAGAGTATAGCTGCTTACTTATCTTATTTTTTATACCTGAATTATATTAAAAATTCAATAATTATTTTCCTGGTGGATGACCGTAGTACTAGAAGCCAACATAATATCCTGTCCAACCACCATTAGTGCAGATCTTGCCTCTCATAGGATTATGTAGAAGCACAGCGTTATCTATCCCAACTGTACTGTCTTTAGACACACATCATGATTTTTTCTTTCTATACCCCTTCCTTTGTCTACACCTGTCAAAAGTGGGCACTCCATTGTCATTCAACTAACTTAGGTGCTTAAATTCGACACCACAATCCATCACAGTCCAGCATTCCACAACAATAGTGAGTTATTCAAAGAAGTTGTTGACCATAGCCATGTACAGCTCAGCTTAATATTATAGCCTCACGATGTATACTTCATTTTTATACTTTTCTGCTGGATGGCCAGAATACTGTAATTTTCCATGAAAAGATCTTTGACTTCTTTAGTTAGATTAATTCCAAGGTATTTCATTTTCTTCAGTGTTGTTGTAAAAGATATTGTTTCTCTAATTTCCTTCTCACTGTGTTTGTTATCTATGTAGAGGAATGCTATTGACTTTTGGATACTGACTGTGTATCCTGCTATGCTACTGAATTGGGTATCAATTCTAACAGCATCTTGATGAAGGTTTTTGGGTCTTCCAAGTAAGGTATCATGTCATCTGCAAATAATGATAATTTTACTTTTTCTTTACCTATTCTTATTCCTTTTATTTCTCCCTCTTGTCTAATGGCTCTAGCTAATAATTCCAGAACTATATTGAATAGGAGTGGTGATAGAGGACAACCTTGTCTTTTACCAGATCTGAAAGCAAAGCATTTCAGTTTTTGCCCTAATTCTAATTTTTAGAATTATATTAGTCATTGGGTTGTCACATATGGCTTTTATCAGATTGAAGTAGAGGCCATCTATTCCAATGTTCCGTAGAACTTTAAACATCAATGAGTGTTGGACTTTGTCAAAAATGTTTTCTGCATCAAGTGAGATGATCATGTGGTTTTTACATTTGGCTCTATTGATATAGTGTATTATATTTATAGATTTGTATAAATTGAACCTTCCTTGCACCCCTGCAATGAATCCTACCATGGTGTATAATCTTTTTGATGATTTGCTGTATTCTATTTGCTTTCCCCTAATATTATTTCAAGACACAAGTTGACCCAGATCCTGGCCACTGCTTCATCTAAGGAAACACTCACCATCACCACCTCCTACTTCTGCTAATGCTTTTCCTCAAAACCTCAGAGCTTCCATGACACCAAAATCACCTCCATCTTGCTATGTTTTCAATGGTAGAAGGAAACCCCACCTCTCCTGAAGCAAGAGAGGACTCTGAAATCTTAGTAAAGCATAGTTTAACATTTGGTTGGATGAAACACCACAGACAGGAGTATTTTTCATTTCTTCATTGTTTTTATACCCATGATTTCAAAGGTTTTTTTTGAAATATAAACTTGAATAGTGATGATAAAAATTAAGTTTCTTTTTGCCAAAAGTTATTTTTCTAACAAATATTGAGCAAGGTGTTTGTGTCCAAATGAGGCTCATGCTCCTCAAAATATACCATTGCATGGGGCTCAGACTTTTTGCAGTGAAGCTCCTTTTCTCTCCAGCAGGGACATACATATACATGTGCCAACATATATACACATACATACACACACACACACACACACACACACAATCATGTATCTGTCCTTATGAAAAGTTCTTTTACAACTACATTGATCACAAGCACATCACTGTTAAATATCACAGTGCTGGACTATGATTTGTGGCAAAGTCCAAGGTACTGAGTAACACATCCAATATCTTTGAAAGAAGACAGTCTAATGAAAATACAGTGCAGAGTTGTGATTCGCCATTATTTTGATGCACAACTTTTTAACTTTGCCATGGATCCAAAGCAAACCCACATAGTCATTTTGTTTTCATTCTAAATATGCTATTTCATGTGTTTTAGGATGGATTCCCTGCTTTGTTATAAAAGAGGCTTTGTGTTACATGGTTTTACTCAATCTTGCATAAGCACAAGTATTACAGACATGTTGGACGTTGGTTAATCTGAGCAATGTTGGCAAGTTAGGTGAATTAAGTGCATTTTCTACCTAATAACATTTTAAACTCCTGAAGGATTTATCAAGATGCTCTTAATGGGTTTAGTGAGAGCCCACTGTAACTCAATGAACACCTATATTTTCAGGTCAAAATGAGATTGCATTGAGGAAAAAACACTGCTTTTTCTTTCATGGCTTATAATTGTGCAAATTTGTTCTGTATGCAGCCAGACATCCCTGCCTAAGCAGATACCAGGAACATCCTGGAGGCTCAAAGAGCCTATATTCTCACAGACAAAACAGAAATTACAGCTGCCTGCCTAAACCAAACAGCTCTCTAAGGGCTGCTTCAGGGAAAAAGCTCTCAACTGTGTCTTCAGAAGTCATTTCTACTGGAGTCCAAGCAATCAAAGCAGAGATATTGCTGCCTGGCTGCCGAGGAAGAGGAGCCAAAGTGTAACCCCAGGCTCATTGCCCCTGAGCCACCTCTGACATCTGTTCTCTCTGCTCAGACCCCAGCATGTACACAGCTAAGCTGATTATAGAAAAGCTCTCAGTAAAGCATAAAGCCTAGAATAAACATCGGCCTTCTCTCTCCAAATTTGCTCCATCAGCCAGAGGGCCTGTCATCTGTAGCTGTCCACTGCCACCACTAAGATAACAATCATTTCAAAACACTCATCTACTGTGGTTGACCCTGGCTTTGACCTCTAGTAATTCACTGTCTGCAAAGTGCTTTCCTGTTGTCTCCAATAATTCCTTCTAGCAGGCGGAATACGACAGATGTCCCTGAGATCCCCCTCCTCCAGTCACTCCATCTAACACTAATTAAGGGATTGCTGCAGAAGGATTTTTGCAGATGGGATTGAAATTACTGGTTAACTAGATTGAAAATATGGAGATTAATCTGTATTATCAGGGCACCATGGTGTTCTCAACTGGACCCTGTAGGGCAGAAGAGGAAGGAGGTGAATCAGTCAGACTGGGTGGAAAAGGAAAGCAAAGGACAGATGAGCTACACAGATGTCAGTCAGACGTGATGCAGGGGAAGACTCAGCCTACCATGGCTGACTTGAAGATGGAGAAAGGTCACAATTGGGGGAAATCAGGTGGCCTCAAGAAGCTGAACATACCTCTGGCCATTAGCCAGAAAGGAAATGAGGACCTTCATCCCACAACCATGCAAAACTTATTTCTGATGAGTCTGGAAGTTGGTTCTTCCCAGGAGTCTCCAGTAAGATAATTCTCCTGCCTACTCCATGATTTTAGTGTGGGAAGACTCGCAATTGGTTTCTAAAGAACCGTGAGACAGAAGATAGGGGAAACTTTGTTCTGCCAAATTGGTGGTAAATCATTGGGACAGCAGTAGAAAACTAATATAACCACTCTTAATGTTTTTCTGAAATTTTCAGGCTTCCAGAGAAACTAGATTGTTTTGAGGTTTGCCTAGTTCATTTTGCAAACATCTGGAATATACACATCCTAGCATAAGCTGGGAGAAAGGTGGTGCCAAAGACAGGAATGAAGATGTTTCAAGATCAGATACAGCTATGATTTGGAAACAGACATTACAAAAGTAGTATGCCTCTAGCAGGAGGGCCTAACCCTGACTAATCATTAGAATCACTTGGAGAAGCTTTCAAATCCCTATGCCAGGGACAAAAATCTCAACATATTAGTTGCTTTTCAGTCACTGGTACAAAATATCCAACACCCACAGCTTAAAAGAGAGGAAGAATAATTTGGCTCATGGTTTTGGAGTTTCAGTCCATGCACTGGATGATCCAAGGCAGAAACACAGTGGTGGAAGACTGTTACAGTTTGAGGCTAGGATTCTCCAACCCCCAGCCTTATACAATCATGGTGGAGCTTTTTCAGAAGTGGCTTTATCTAGAGTATATGATGGGGGGGTTGTGTGATGCTGGGAATAGGGTATGGGATTACTAAATCAATTCACTGATTGGTTTGACAGTGCCCTAATCCAGGTAGCCTAGGTAAGAATATAAATAGCCAGAAAAAAAAAAAACTGCTGAGATCCCTTACTTGCTTTACTACCTTCTACCTACCATGAACTATTGTTCCTCTGCAATGCTTGTTTTCCATGCCACCATGTTTGATGTCAGCTGACTACAGCCTGAAACTTCTATGAACTATGAGCCAAATAAACCTTTCCTTCCTTAATTTTGGGTGTCAGGTATTTTGTTACAGCAGAAAAGTAACTAAGACAAAGGGCCTGGTGGATTGTTCAACCTATGACACCCAGGAAGCAGAGAAAAAAGAGAGGAGTTGAGGACAAAAATACACCCTTCCAGGACACATCCAAGGGACCACCTCAAATCAGGTCGCCTAACAGTACAATGGATTGATCCACTGATAAATATGGCATCCTTGTGATCTCATCACTTTCCAAAAGCCCCACCTCTGAGACTTTGGGGGAGATTTTAGATCTGAACCAAAATAGTCAATAAGGTAGAGATCAATGCTTTTTAACCCTCCCAGGTGATTGCAATGAAAGAGTGGAGGCAAGACAAAACTGACTAGAAGAATGTCTGGCTTGGGGTGTACCTGACATCATGGGCACTCAAAGTGTCCAGGGACACTTATCACTCGGTTTCATTTACAGGATGTTCTGCTAAGCTCTGGGAAAGATGACTATTTCCCACCAGAAAATGTCTGCCACTACTGAGAAACTGTATCAGTAACAAAGTTGCACATAAAAATAATCTACTAACACCTGAACACAAGTTCTTGATCCTAAGTATTTTCTACAAATCCTTCCAGAAGGTTGAACCTTTTCCTACCTAGTCAGAGTTTCTTGCATTAAGTCCACAACTCTTTCATTCTGTGTGCACCTAAAATCAGCACCACATAGATGATGCCAAAGTCTGCTGCCTGCTGGAGCAAGTCCAGACTCCCCTCTCTTTTGGCTGTGTCAACTGCCTGGATTGCTGAGCCAAAGGAACAAATTCCCTAGACTACCACCATCCTGAAACACGATGCTCTGGGGTTCTCTGCTGAGAGCAATCTTTTCCTCCTACAACTTTTAGGCTGCAAAGGTTAGAGTCCTGCTGATTCTTGCAATATCCTTATGCCAACTTTTCTATTTTCCCGTTCCTTCTCAGAAGCAAGTTCTCCTATGCTCTATATTAGCAGTCTGGAGATTAACTAAACTTGCTTTCTGCCCAAATTCACAACATTTTAAATCATTGTTAAGGGCTCTTTGTTCTTGATTCTCAACATAGGCCTGGCTAAAAGCTCCCAACAGTATCCAAGCCACCACCTTAACATTAGACTTCCTTGAAATTTCTTCCACCAGATTAATTAGTCCACTTCCCTTAATCTTAGTCTCAGATAAAGTATCTAGACAAGAGCAGAATGTAGACAAATTTTTTGTCAAAGCACAGCACACATGATCTGGAGTCTAATAGTCAGTGTAGTTAGTTATTGTTCCTAACTGAAACTTCCTGAGTTTAGGCTTTATTGGGTGCATTTCTATCAGCATTCTGACCTTCTGAGCTCTGATTAGAATCTCCCACCAACTTCCTTTCACAGCATTCTAGGGCTGCTTCTTCAACCAGTTTCTCCAAACCTTTCTACAAGCCAGTTTCAAAGGCTCTTGAACCACATGGCTTCACTCTTAATAGCAAATTATTTACTTCTTTTGATGAGACAAAAAAATTAACAACCCATAAGTGAAAGGAGGAAATTTTGATTTCATCTCACAGTTTGTAATGATTTTGGCCCATAATCAGCTGGTTCTGAAGCAGAGTGGCATGGTAGAAGGCCATCACGGAGGAGAAACAGTCCATGATATGATAGCACAAACAAAAGGCAGCATGCAACACAGGGAAAGCTGTTTTCTCTCTACCTTTATAGTCCATACAGGCTGTCTCCATATTGATTGGTGCTGCTCTGGGTGGAACTTCCATTATCCATACATGCCCTTAATTCCAAAATCGTCTTTATTCCACATTCACATACCCTAACTCAGCCACCTTCAAAACTCTCCACCATATGAAGTCTTGGCGGGGGACATCTATTTTTATTTAATTATTTTATTTTATTTATTTATTTATTTATTTATTTATTTATTTATTTTTGCAGAACCAAGGATTGAACTCAAGCCCTTGCACTTGCCAGGGAAGCACTTATTCCTCTGAGCCATTTCCCTGGCCCCTAGTGGGGAAACATCTAGATTCAAGCCATAAGAGACAACAATGGATCCCAGTGATCAGCTGGCTTCCTGAATCCTCCCTACACCAAGTACTTGGCACATGGAGCTGGCGTTCTCCACTATCTTGAAAACTTTTCCACATTCTAAATACCAGAAAATCCTTTCTCCCACATGGCTTCTCCCCTAGAGATTGGGTGAAAAATTCACAGTAGATTTTATATACTGCCAAACACCCAGATGGTGTCATTTGAGATCAGATGATATGGAAGCTCCTCCTGTAGTGGCCCTGCAGGTCTCACAATCTTCTGCGCTCATGTGCTGATTCCATCTGAGATGATCTGAATGTTCTAGTTACTCCAAGCGTTCTGCTTTCTATGCATGAATCCACTTTTATTTGACCCACAGCTGATACAAACACCAGAATTCTATTTGGCAAAACAAACTTCCCCATAAAGCATTTTTCACACATACATACAAATTTGACTTTGTCCAGCCTTCTCCTGCTGTATCCTGGTCCAGGACCTAGCATGACAGCTACTCGGCAGGTGCTACCACTACTATGAGCTACGCCTGACAGCTCCTGAGTGACCCCTTCTCAGAGCCATGATCACCAAGGGAAAGGCAGGCACAGGACAGCCATGTCTAGGGAAGGGGGGCCGACCATAAAAACAGAAACTAAAAGCCTTTTACGACTCATGCAGCTCTTTCTCATGGTAAAAGGCTACCTTTAAAAGCTGCCACTTCCTTTGCATTAACCAAAGTGGAAGAAATGGGGAGTGGAGAAGACCGCAGCCATTATGATGGACAGGGAAAGCTTGCATGCACACAGAAGCCACTGGAGAAAGAGCAGGGGGGCGAGATGGGAGGACTGGCGGGAGCTGCTGGCAGTCATTATTCACGCAGTGCGGTAAGTGGAGGGCTGTGGACAGCAACACCATCTTACTCAGCGGCCGCCTAAGTGCTGCAAGGCCAGACCTCAGAAGAGTGAGTGAGCCTCCTTCAATATTTAACCAGATGCTTTCATTTTTTAGCTTTTTTTATTTCTAAAGAGAATAAAAAATAGTAAAAAATATTAGGAATGATACAGAATTTCACTGAATGATAGAAATTCAGTATTGGTGGTTATATTGCTTAGTGTTGTCTTCAAATTAGTTGTTCAAATTACCAGATATAAGCCTGTAAAATTAAAAAGAATATTGGCAAAAATTTAAGTGTTAGCTATTCCTTTCAATAAGCCAGCAGTAAAATTATTCAAGCCATCCTGTGCATACACATGAGTATTTATTTTTCCCTTCTCTCTTTCTTTCTTTTCTCCTTTCCCTCTCCCTAATTGTTCATTCTCTTTGAACAGTTTCTTTCCCTTTCACACTATCTATTGTATCCTTTAGATTTTACTGATTCTATCAGGTTCTTACACGAGGGAGATAATAAGTGAATTGTATTTCCAAAAATACAAGCATCTGGATAGTATGGGTGCGTTCATTTTTGAAAATATAGTTTGCTTCTCACGGAAGAGGAAGGGGAGACTGGCTTACAACCTTGATGATGTTGGGGGCCAGACAGATGGCTCAGTGGAATAAGCACTTCCCCCAGGCACACTTTAGAACTTCAGTCTCTTTCCTCTGTGGCTCCATAATCTCCTTGTTCAGAAAATTTGGAGCTCACCTGAGTTTCTTGCTGTTGCAGTACAGGTTCTCCTAGGTCATGAGTCTTCGCTGACCTTGAAAGGCTAGGGCCAAAATGTTGGCGGGCCTTGTGGCTCTTCTATTTCTCCAACTCTGACTTGGGATCTTAGGTTGTTAACCCTCCAGAGGAAAAGCTGATTACTATCCTGCAGCATATGCCATTCACTTTGCCTTATCTGACTCAATTGATTTTACTTGTTGTACATTTCCTTTTGTATTTCTGCTTTTCGCTTGTTATACTAGGGAGACTATACTGAAGAGAAAACTTTCTCTCAAGCTCTCACAGAGAGCAAACTGGTCAAGCATTGGCCGTGACTCATCCACATGGATGACACAGACAAAGGAACTACAGTATAATGTACAGGACTACAAGATAAACCCTGAGAGGACTTCATTGACCACACAGGAAATATAAAGTTCATGCATTGGTATATAAGTCTTGATCTATCTAGGTCTTAACCATCCAGCAGAAAAGTATAAAAATGAACTATACATCGTGAAGCCATAATATTAAGCTGAGCTGTAAATGACTATGGTTGACAATTTCTTTGAATAACTCACTATGGTTGTAGAATGCTGGACTGTGTTGGATTGTGGTGTCGAGTTCAAGCACCTAAGTTAGTTGAATGTCAATGGAGTGCCCACTTTTGACAGGTGTTGACAAAGGAAGTAGTATAGAAAGAGAAAATCATGATGTGTGTGTATAGACAGTACAGTTGGGATAGATAACGCTGTGCTTCTACATTATTCTATGAGAGGCAAGATCTGCACTAATGGTGGTTGGACAGCATATTATGTCAGCTTCTAGTACTACGGTCATCCACTAGGAAAATAATTATTGAATTTTTGATATAATTCAGGTATAAAAAATAAGATAAGTAAGCAGCTACACTCTTAATTCACTGATAAGAGATATCTGCTAAAATGATATCTGTAAATATAATATCATGTATGCACCTTGTACAATACCAAAACGTTATGAAAACAGTTTGCAATGTATTAATTCATCGAATCTGTATGGTTAAGGTGTCTTGAAACTGTCTGATTGACATTTGTACTTCAATTAAATAAAAAAAAATATTTTAAAAAAGATTAAAAAAAAAAAAAAAGGAATAAGTACTTCCCTGGCAAGCAGAAGGGCCTAAGTTCAATCCCTGGTTCCACAAAAAAATAAATAAATAAATAAAACAGTCTTGATGTTGTATGTGCTGGTGTTGAACATTATGGAAAATCCAGGCTCTGTTCCCCAGCTTCTCTATCAATACTTCCACCATGGTGACAAATAAGGTTTTCACATGCACTGAACTTATCCCTGTTGTGATTGTATTTGTTAACATCCTGACAAAATTTGGCAGACAAATAGCTCAGCAGATTAAAGTGCCTGCTTAGGCAAAACACAGTGGCTGGGGTTCAATCTTCGTCATGCCATGCGGGCCTCCAGAGCATGCTGAGATGGTGATTGAGACTGTGCATTGTGGCACATGTCCTTAATACCAGCACTTGGGAGGCTGAAAACAGGAGAATCACTCTGAATCCGATCTACATATTGAGACCCTGTAGACCCTGCCCTAAATACATTAAAAAGAAAATCTTAACAAAGTAAGCTAAAATGACTGCCACCATTATATAATGAAGACATAAATGTCTTTACATGTAAAGGTACCAAGAGCTCAGGGCTAAGTCATGCCAGATATGGGAAGGAATGACCTAAAATCTGTTTGTTAATCATTTCTGTTTTGTGGTAGAATGGAAAGGTCATGTTGCCTGGACTACCGAAGTCCTCCTCCAGAAAGTATTCACATGACCAATGGGGCCAAATTGAAGTTCCATTTTACTCTCAAACAGCAGCTACACTTCTACCTCTTTGAGTGCCATACCTCCAGGTCTCAGGTCTATCCCTGACTCTCTAGCATCCCTATCTCTGTCCTTCAGGTCCAGCCACACTCTGAGCCCCTGAGCATGCTCCCTGAGAGGCACGGTGCTGCTGACAGTACCTGAGACTAAACCCTCTCACATCCCTCAGTCTTTTCTGGTAGTGGACTGAGATGACCACCTGGTCATGTAGCAACCCACAGGCACACCACAGATGGCCACTGAGGACCTCTGGAGCTGCCCAGCATGAATCCTTCTCCTTCTGCATCCTGAAGAATCCCCCCTCCTTCCACCTTCTGCTTCCACCTTCTGCCTCCACCTCATCTATGTGTGTAGCATACCCAAATACCTCTATGCTACAATCACAGTAGGGTGGGTACATAGACGAGGCCAGGCCTAAGACTCCCTCAATTATTCCATTGCCATTGTTGTTCCACCTGGTTGTCATGTGCTTTCTCCTGTGTCACTCACACACCATTTCCTCCTGTGCCCATATATTTGAAATGAAAAACAAAGATATAGACAACCTTAGGAGAGGATAACACTGTCCCTGAGGAGGAGAAGGTAGAGAAGGAAGAAAAGCATTTGTTCTTGTTGTTCTTGCTCTACTTAATCTGCCCTTTGGGCCTCTTTAATATACCCCACCATCCTGAAAGAACAAAAAAGCTGGAAAAATGAAGCATATTTCTGCCCATCCCCCTCCCCAACCCACCACCCTAGACCCCAAGGCTAAGAATGACTCTATTCTTCAGGAAATTTCAAATAATATTGAAGCCAATGTCAGAACAGTTTCCCAGCCTATACAAACTGAGCATACTGGCTCCTGAGAGAGATGGTATCAGGCACAGAGGAGCCCCTTGTGCTGGAGGTGGTATCACAGGATTCCAGTATTTGCAGAAGGGCTGTGAAGTTGGACCAGCTCCAGGCAAGCAGGCAACAAGCCACACCATTTACATGAAATACACAGTGCTGGGCCCGCCACACAGCCAGCAGCCTTTGATCTCGGTGGACTTCTGAATCATGTGTAACTAAAGAATTCTTAACAAGGAATTATTTCAGCTCTCTCAGTTAATGAAAAACCATCCTGTACAATTTATGGAAGCAAGAGACCAGCACTGGAAAAAGGGAAAAAGTCATAAAATACATCCCTGGGAAACTTTAATGTGACAGCTCTGTGGCTTGTGTGTGTCTTTAACTCCACACCCCTCAGATTTATTAGGTTTTAGCAATGGGGTCTGTGGAGATAATTATGGGTGGGTGGGGGACATGTCTGAGGTGAAGTGAAACCAGTGAATATGACACAATCAGGAATTAGGACTGTCATTACTGAGCAGTGTTGGCTGTAGCACAAAGCGCATGTCACTTCAGCATGGCCACTGTCACATGATGAGATAATCAATGGATTGTGGTCCATGTGACCAGAATACCACAGAATCATACTTCACAGGGGTCCTCCAGGACACACAAGAGCCAGGACTGTGGTGGACATGATCACTACACAGCAGATAGCATACAGCTCGCCCAGAACAGAGGTGCCTGTATGTCAGCGTGGAACTCACAGCAGATCCATCTCCCACAGTGGATCACTGAAGGCAATGAAGAGAAAACCAGAGCCAAAGGTTAAGATGTGAGTCATCGTACATGCAGAAACCACGTCCCTTCAAAGCTGGGCACACTGCATGCTCATTCATCTTTTCTATGATCTTTCTTCCAAGAAGAAAAGCAGGCCTCATGCCAAATTTTATTTAAAGGAGTATTATGGGCGCATATATAACACACACATTTATTTTTAGAAATATTTCGAGCCCAGCTCAACCTGTAACTCCCCGGAGCCCTTGCCCCCAGGCCTGCCGAGGGAGTGAGAACTTTTGAGACTCTCTAAGCCTGATCCACCTGAGCTCAGCCCCAGGAGTGTGCAGGAGAATTTTCAGCTTCCTGGCATGGCTCGACTCCAGTGGCAAGCGCCATCTGAAGCCTCACCCCCAGACCTCATAGCAAGCAAAAATTACTGAGACTTTCTCCACCTGATCCACCCCAGCCCAACCTACCCTGCAACTCCCCGGAGCCCTTGTGCCCAGGCCCGCCAAGCGAGTGAGAATTTTTGTGACTATTCCAGCCCTTCATCCAGCCCAGCATGGCCAGCTGAGTGTTGTGGGAGAGTTACTGTGATCCCCAATGCTCCCTGGACCAGGAACACAATAGAAGGGAAGCACAGGCTCACAGTTGTGCCAGAAGGGTTGCAGCAAAATGGAGCAGAACACAATAACAAGATCCAGGCCAGGCATAATCTCAAACTTAATAGATCGGCACCCGAATCTCATTACGCACCAAGGTTGTAACTGCACCAAAGCTCTAAACCAAAGGTGAGAGGTCAGTGCTGTAGAAAATGACAAAGACAAGAAGCAAAATGCAATCTCAGGCCTTGAGCCCACCAATGATAAGTGCAGAGGACACTAGCTCAGCTGAAATGATTGAATTAACAGAGTCAGAAGCAAAGAAACAACAACAGAAAGGTATAGAGAAACTCAGACCAGAATTCATGCCTGAAACAAAAAAGAAAAGGAAATTTTTGAATACATAGCATCTGAAGTAATGAATCAAATACAGAAACATATGGGGAAACTCAATGCCCACCCAGGACAATTGCAGAGAACACTATTCCAGCTGAAACATCTGATATAACAATGTCGCAAGCAAAGAAACAACAGCAGAAAGGTAAAGAGGAACTCAGAGCAGAAATAATTTCTGAAACAAAAAAAAAGAAATTTTTGAAGTCATAGCATCTGCAGTAGAGAATCAATTACGGAAATATATGGAGGAAACCCAATTTGGAAAAATCTCTGAAGTAAAAGAATTAATAGCTACCTCTGAAGAAGACATTGATAAAAAAATAGGAGATTAGAAATATGATGGATTTCTTGAATGAGCAATACATGAAAGAAATAGATTGCATGAAGCAGAGTCACACAGATAGAGAAGGACATAAAACCCTAATCACGAGTTTACAAAACCATTTGAGTGAAAGTGAAGACAGTTTCAGATCTTGAAGATGCTGGCGCAGCTAGTGAAAAGATAAGAAAGGATCTCTTAAAAAGAACAATGATGCAGGAAAAAATAATCTGTCAACTGAAAGATGATGCCAGGATGAACAACGTGAGAGTAATAGGTGTCATTGAGAAAGAAGGAGTCAATACAAATGATATAAAAAGAATATAGGCAGAAGTAATAGCAGAAAACTTCCCAAATATGAGGAAACTAACATTCAGGTAACAGAAGCATACAGACTGCCAAAAACCTTCAACCCAACTAAAAACACACCAAGACATATAATACTCAAGATCCCAGAAATTCAACACAAGAATAATATACTGAAAGCTGTTATAAAGAAGAACCAGATCACATTCAAAGGAAAATGCATCAGAACTACAGCCAACTTCTCTGTAAAAACCATGAAGGCAAGGAGAGCATGGAGCAGAGTTCTTTAAGTCCTCTATGAAAACAAATTCAATCACAGACTACTATGCCTGGAACAACTCTCAAGTTTGACAAAGAACAACTAAAGAATTTCCTGATGACAAAGGCATCCCTACACAGGCTACTGAAAGATGTTTTAGAGAGGAACCACAATGACCAGAACTCCATGAATAAAAACAGAAGGAACCCACTAAATAGGGCAAAAAATTAAACACAGGACAAAAAGGAGCAAAGAACAGCAGGTAAATAACATGTCAATCATAAGTCAAAATATCTCAATTGTAACCATCAAAGTAAATGGACACAATTCACTAATTAAGAGAAATAGACTGGCACAGTGGATTAGACAACAAAAGCCAACAATATACTGTGTACAAGAAACACAATAAACTCACAAAGACATTCACAGGCTTAAAATCAAAGGATGGAAAACAATACTACATGGCCCAGCACCTCAGAAAAAAGCAGGAGTAGCAATTCTGCTCTCAACTTCAAACCAAGAATGATCAAATGAAATTAAAGGTTGGGGGAAAAATTCAAGAGCAAGGGGTAACACTCATAAATATCTGTGCACCAAACACAGGAGCACTGAACTATGTAGGACAAATCTTAATGGGCATGAAAAATCTAATATGCAAGACCATAATCTTAATAGGACACCTTAACACCCCCTTACCTCAAAAAGATAGGTTAACAAGACAAAAAATTAGCAAAGAAGTAGCAGAACTAAACCAGAGGTTGGAAAAAATGGACCTGGTAGACATATACAGAGTGTTCCACCCAACCACAGCTGAATATACATTTTTTTCAGCTGCACACAGGTAATTTTCTAAAATAGACCACATACTAGTCCACAGGCAATGCAAGAAAACAGAAATTATCCCATGCATGTTATCCAACCACAGTGCAATGAAACTGGAAATAAATGACAAAAGAAACCAGAAAAACCTGCTAAACACATGGAAATTAAACCACACCCTACTCAGCAATCAGTGGGTCACAGAAAAAATTAAACAAGAAATTCAACAATATCTACAATTCAATGAAACCTCCACCACAACTTATCAGAATTTATGGGATGCAATGAAAGCAGTTCTCAGGGGGAAAATTATAGCAATGAACTCACACATTAGGAAAACAGAACGGGAACAAACAAAACCCCTAATGTTGCACCTCCGACATCTAGAAAAGGAAGAGCAAACCAAACCCAGAGCCCAAAGACAGTAAGAAACCATAAAGATTAGAGCAGAAATCAATCCAATTGAGATGAAGAAAGCAGTTGAAAAATGAACGAATCAAAAATCTGGCCTTTGAAAGACTAAATTAAATTGATAAGCCCTTAGCTAACCTCATCAAAAGAGGAAAGAAAAATTCAAATACAAGCAATAAAGAAGAAAAAGGGTGAAATCACCACAGACCCAGTGGAAATTCAGAAGATCACTGATAGCTACTTAGACAATCTTTACGCTCACAAAGTAGACAATACAGAAGAAATGGACAGATTCCGCAAAAGTTACAAATTACCAAAACTGAATCAAGAAGATATAACTCTCAATAAACCAATAATAGCCAACGAGATACAAAATGTAATAAAAAGCCTGCCAACAAAGAAAAGTCCATGTCCTGATGGATTCACAGCTGAATTCGACAAGAAATTTATAGAAGATATAATCCCTACACTCCTCAAACTCTTCAATGAAATTGAGAAAGAAGCAATCCTCCCAAAATTATTTCTGGAGGCAAGTATTACACTGATTCCAAAACCAGGGAAAGACACAACCAAAAAGGAGAGCTACAGGCCAATCTCCCTCGTGAACATAGATGCAAAAATCCTAAATAAAATCCTAGCAAATAGAATACAGCAAATCATCAAAGAAGATCATACATCATGACCAGGAAGGATTCATCACAGGGGTACAAGGATGGCTCACTATATGAAAATCTATAAATGTAATATACTATATTAATAGACTGAAATCTAAAAACCACATGATCATCTCAATTGATGCAGAAAAAGCTTTTCACAAAGTCCAAAACTCATTCATGTTCAATGTCCTACAGAAAATTGGAATAGAAGGGCTCTACTTCAATTTGATAAAAGCCATCTATAACAACCCAATGGTTAATATAATTCTAAACAGGAAAAAACTGAAATCTTTTACTCTTAAATCAAGTACAAGACAAGGATGTCCTCTATCACCCATCCTATTCGATATACTTTTGAAATCATCAGCTACAGCCATTAGACAAGAGGTTATAAATAAAAGGAATAAGCAAAGGGTAAAGAAGAAGTTAAATTATCACTATTTGCAGATGACATGATACCTTACTTGGAAGAACCAAAAAACTCCACCTAGAAGCTACCAGAATTGATACAAAATTCAGTAGCATAGCATGCTACAAAGTCAATACTCAAAAGTCAATAGCATTCCTCTACACAAAAAACAAACACAATGAGAGGGAAACTATAGAAATAATACCTTTTGCAATAGCACCACAGAAAATGAAATACCTTGGGATTCACTTAACCAAGGAAGTCAAAGATCTTTTCAGGGAACATTACAGTACCCTAAGAAAAGAGATTGTAGAGGATTTCAGAATATGGAAAGATATTCCCTGCTCCTGGATAGGAAGAGCCAACATCTTGAAGATGGCCATACTACCAAAATTGTTATACAGATTTAATGCAATCCCTATCAAACTACCACCAACGTACCATCCAGACCTAGAGAAATCATTTCTAAAATTTATTTAGAACCAGAAAAGACGTAGAATAGCAAAGACAGTCCTGGCTGACAAAGACAAGGCAGGAGGCATCACAGTTCCAGTCTTGAAATTATACTACAAAGCTACTGTAATAAAATCAAAATGATATTGTCAACAAAACAGACATGAGGAGCAACATAATAGACTAGAAGATGCAGAGGCATCTATGAACACATTCAGCCACCTGATCTTTGACAATGGGGACAAACAAGCTTACTGGAAGAAAGACAGCCTCTTTAACAAATGATGCTGGAAAAACTGGCTTTCTACATGCCAAAAACTAAAACTTGACCAGGTTTATATCACCATGCACGAAGCTAAAGTCAAAATGGATTAAAGATCTAAACATTAAAAGAGAAATTCTCAATCTCCTGGAAGAGAAAGTAAGAGGAACTCTTGAAGACATAGGGGTAGGCAAAGAGTTTATGAATAAACATGTATTCGCAAAATTAACAACTGGGACCAACTCTGATTGAGAAGTTTTTGCACGTCAAAAGAAATTGTCAACAAAGTGAAAAGACAACCCAGAAATTTTGAAAATATCTTAACTAATAAGCACTCAGAAAACAATCTGAATCTACAAAGAATTAAAATACATTAGAGCCTTCAAATTTAAATACCCAATCCAGAAATGGATATCTGAAATGAATACACACTTCTCATAGGATGAAATTAAACAAGTGAATAAATATATGAAAAAATGCTCCATATCACAACTACCCGAGAAATGCAAGTTAAAACAACACTGAAATACCATCTCACTCCAGAAAGAAATTTACCAACAACAAATGTGGGGAAAAAGGAACACTTCTCCAGTGCTAATGAGAATGTAGACTGATGCAACTATTGTGGAGATCAGTGTGGAGACTCCTCACAAAACTAGGACTAGAAATTCCATTCAAGCCAGCTATCGCCCTACTGGGAATTTTCACAAAGGAACTAAAAACATCATACCATAGTGATATATGTGTACCTATGCTTATAGCCACAAAATTTGTGATAGCCAAATCCTGGAAACAACCAAGATGCCCATCACATGAGAAATGGTTGAAAAAGATGTGGTATTTCTATACAATGGAATATTACTCAGCTATAAAGAATGATAAACTTGAAGCATTTATATTGAAGTGGATGCCATTTGAACATATATTCATAAGTGAAATAAACCTATGTCCTGAGTCTTCACTGACCTTGAAAGGCTAGGGCCAAGGTGTTGGCTGACCTTGCAGCCTTTCTTTTTCTCCAGTTTTTGATCTGCAAACTTTTGTTATTAACCCTCCAGAAGGAAAGTTTACTATTACCCTGCAACATATGCAGTCCACTTTACCCACACTACTAGTGTGAAATAAACCAGACCCACATGTGCAAATACTGTATAGTCTCCCTAATGTAAGAAATCAGAAGAAGAAATACAAGCAGAAAGGTATAACAACAACTGAAAATAATTTAGTCAGATAGTTAGGGTAAACTGAGCTGCACATGTTGCAGGGTAATAATCAGCTTCTCTTCTGGATGGTTAACAACCTAAGTTTGCAGATTTAAAATTGGAGAAATGGAAGGGCTTCAAGGTCAGCCAACATTTTGGCCCTAGGCTTCAAAGGTCAATGAAGATTCAGGACATAGGAGGACCTGTACTATAACATCATGAAACTCAGTTGTGCCCCAGATTTTCTGAACAAG
>PVKA01034032.1:0-23815 GCA_004027165.1 Ctenomys sociabilis | reverse complement strand
CTATGTCCTGAGTCTTCGCTGACCTTGAAAGGCTAGGGCCAAAATGTTGGCAGACCTTGTGGCTCTTCTATTTCTCCAACTCTGACTTGGGATTTTAGGTTGTTAACCATCCAGAAGAAAAGCTGATTAGTATCCTGCAGCATATGCCATTCACTTTGCCTTATCTGACTCAATTGATTTTACTTGTTGTACGTTTCCTTTTGTATTTCTGCTTTTTGCTTGTTATACTAGGGAGACTATGTGATATTTACACGTGTGTCTGGTTTATTTCACCTATGAGTATATGTTCAAGTGGCATCCACTTCAGTTTAAATGCTTCGAACTTATCATTCTTAATAGCTGAGTAATACTCCATTGTATAGAAATACCACATCTTTTTCAACCATTCCTCATGGGATGGACATCTTGGTTGTTTCCACGATTTTGCTATCACACATTGTGCTGCTATAAACATAAGTACACATATATCTCAATGATCCAATGTATCCAAATCCTTTGGGAATATTCCCAGTAGGGGAATAGCTGGCTTGAATGTGATTTCTTGTCCTACTCTTTTGAGGAGTCTCCACACTGACCTCCACAATGGTTGTACAGTCTACATTCCCACCAGCAGTGGAGAAGTGTTCACTTTCAAACTGCCACCAACATACCTCCCAGATATAGAGAAATCAATCCTAAAATTTATTTGGAACCACAAAGGACCCAAAATAGCAAAGGCAATCTTGGCCAATAAAGACAAGGCAGGACGCATCACAATTCCTGATTTGAAATTATACTACAAAAACACTGTGGTAAAATCAACATGGTTTTAGCAACAAAATAGACCTGAGGATCAGTGGAATAGATTAGAAGACAGAGAGGCATCTACGAGAACACTCAGCCATCTTATCTTCGACAAACGGACTAAACAAGCTCACTGGAAAAAAGATAGCCTCTTTAACAAATGGTGCTGGAAAACATGGCTTTCTACATGCCGAAAACTAAAACTTGACCCAGCTCTATCACCATGCAGTAAATTAAAGTCAACATGGTTTAAAGATCTAAACGTTAAAACAGAAATACTCAATCTCCTGGAAGAGACAGTAGGAGGAACTCTTGAAGACATAGGGGTAGGTAAAGAGTTCATGAACAAACATATATTCGCATGGGAAGCTCTTGAAAGAATCAACAACTGGGATCAACTCTTCTTAAGGAGCTTCTGCGTGTCAAAAGAAATTGTCAACAGAGTGAAAAGACAACCCACAAACTTTGAAAAAATCCTAACTAATAAGCAATCAGACAGAGGACCACTCTCTAGAATATACAAAGAACTAAGATATAATAGGGCCCTCACATTTAAAGACCCAATTCAGAAATGGGCATGTGAGATGAAGACACACTTCTCAGAGGACGAAATTAAAGAAGCGAATAAATATACGAAAAAATGCTCCACATCGCTAGCCATTCATGAAATGCAAATAAAAACAACACTGAGATACCATCTCACTCCAGAAAGAATGGCTATAATTAGGAAATCAACCAACAACAAATGTTGGAGAGGTTGTGGGGTCAAGTAAGGATTTTAATGCCTCCTGCCTTGTCTTTGTTGACCTGGGTTGCCTTAGTATTCTGGGTCTTTCCTGGTTCCAAATAAATTTTACGAATGATTTCTTTGGGTCTGGGAGGTATTTTGGTGGTAGTTTGATAGGGACTGCATTAAATCTGCACAGCAATTTTGGACATTTGTCAACTTCACAGTATTCTTTCTTCCTATCCATGAACAGCGAATATCTTTCCAGTTTCTGAAATGCACTATGATCTCTTTTAAGAGTACTGTAATTTCCT
Source organism: Ctenomys sociabilis (assembly GCA_004027165.1). NCBI lineage: Eukaryota > Metazoa > Chordata > Mammalia > Rodentia > Ctenomyidae > Ctenomys > Ctenomys sociabilis. The sequence goes on along the minus strand of PVKA01034032.1, from coordinate 21,991 downwards.
TGAAAAGTTTTCTGAATTCTTTCGTTAGATTAATTCCATGGTATTTCATTTTGGAAGGCAAAACTCTGTTGACTCTCAGGATATCAATTTCTTAAAGAGTTCCTCTTAACAGTTCTTTGAGTTAATGTTGCTTTTGCACTCTGAAGGAGATGAAGGACTTGGTGAAAATTGTAGGAACAAGGGATCATAAAACTTATTGTGTAAGCCACATTACATAGCTCTAGTACTACACATATATTATGCTGACTTATGTAAAATGATGCAGACCGGGCTAAAACTGGGTTACTCCAGTAGCCCAGATGGGGTTCAGGTGGGGCTACTCTAATAAGTATTTACCTATAAGCAAAGCTTACTTTGTTCCTACATTTATTTTTACCCTCTTCCCCCAGGAACCTGGAACAGCATGATTTGAATTGCCTTTAATTCATTTTGCAAAACATTTTATCAAAAAATACATTTAGATTTATACAAAATTGAAAAATAATACAGAGAATTGTCATATACCCCATCCTCTGTTTCTTCTATTATTAGCATCTTGTAATGCTATGGCAAATTTTTCACAATTAATGAAACAATGTGGTCACATTATTTACTAATATGTGTACATTTTTGTCTTTTACCTAATGTTCCTTTTCTTCTTAAGGATTCCACACTCTAAGATGCAAGTCACCATGTTTCTTTTAGATCCTCTTGGCTGACAGTTTCTTAGACTTTTATTATTTTAGGTGATTGTGATGGTTTTGAACAGTGCTGATCACGTAGTACTTTTAGATTGGGATTTATTTGAATTTTAAAAATCATAATCAGATCGTTAAGTTTTGTGAGGGAGGCAGATCAAAGATGTGAAATGTTATTTTTATCACATCACATCAAGGGTATCAATATTACGAAGAACTACATGTTGATTTTTATTACCCAGCTGAGGTAGTGATTATTAAGTTTTTCTATTGAAAAGCTACTATTTAATTTCCTGCGTTTGTATACTGCAATTTTTGGAAGCAAATCATTAGGTATAGCCTATATTTAATTAGTGAGAAATTTTCTTTCATCTTCTTAAGAAAGTATCCATGTAAATTGCAGGGTTTTTCTGCATGAGACAATTATTTATTCTCTTTTGTTTATATACTTTTATTTATTCAAACTTTTATATTAATGTGGACTCAGGAATACTTCTTTTACAATCTTGGCTGCAAAGTAATACTCTATTTTGTTGTTTGAATTGTTCCAGCTTTGGTCATTGAGAACTCTCACAGCTGCTCCACGTACCTTTTTCACATACCCCTTATTGTGGCTAATTTAACTTGAAACTTTCTTACTGGTGACACTAGAGGATGCTCCATGGCTTACCATATATAATTCTTGTTCTATTCCTAGAATAAGCCATGCCTATCAGGAACCCTAGTCCCTGTCATTGGAAAGTACTATTAGAAATAAAATCTAAATAAATTTGATTTGGAGGAAATTTTAATGGAGTCTTTTTAGACCAGCATCAACAACTTTTACATTGTGGTTTGTGTTTATATTTACTTAATTCATTTATTGTGTGGTGAGTTGAGACATTGGAAAGTAACTGGGTGTTAAGATGTGGAAAATTATACAATATTTTAAGAAAATTTGCATTCAGTTTTTCATATATATTAACATGAATTTGAGATCGATTAAGGGTTGAAAAAGAGGAAAGAGCAACAATGATATCTGAGAAATACTATGAGTAGTTCATTAATTCATTGATTTAATTAATAAGTTCTAGACCTGCGCAGTAGATAGAACACTGTACTCCAGAAACTTCAATGAAATCGGAAAGGAAATAGTCCTCCCAAAATCATCTCTGGAGGCAAGTATTATACTGATACCAAAACCAGGGAAAGACACAACAAAAAAAGAGAACTACAGACAAAACTCCCTCATGAAAATAGATGCAAAAATCCTCAATAAAATCCTAGCAAATAGAATACAGCAAATCATCAAGAAGATCATACACCATGACCAGGTAGGATTCATCCCAAGAATGCAAGAATGGTTCAATATCCAAAAGTCTATAAGTGTAATACACTATATCAATAGAGGGAAATCTATAAACCACATGATCATCTCAATTGATGCACAAAATGCTACTGACAGAGTCCAACACTCATTCGTGTTCAAAACCCTACAGAAAATGGGAATAGAAGGCCTCTACTTCAATTTGATAAAAGCTGTCTATGACAGGCCAATGGCTAATATAATTATAAAGGGGAAGAATTAAATCTTACTCCCAGATCTGGTAAAAATAAGGATGTCCTCTATCACCCCTCCTATTCAATATAGTCTGGAATCAGTAGCTACAGCCATTAGACAAGAGAGACAAATAAAAGGAATAAGAACAGGTAAAGAAAAAGTTAAATTATCATTATTTGCAGATGACATGATACTTTAATTGAAAGACTGAAATACTCCACTAAGAATCTACTAGAATCGATACACAAATTCAGTAGCATAGCACGATACAAAGTCAATACCCAAAAGACAGTAGCATTCCTCTACAAAGATAACAAACACATTAAGAGGAAAATTACAGAAACAATATATTTTACAATAGCAGTAAGGAAAATGAAATACCTGAGAATTTGTCTAACTAAATAAGCCACAGATCTTTTCAAGGAAAATTACAGCACTCTAAAAAAAGAGATCCTATAGGATTTCAGAAAATGGAAAGGTATTCCCTGGTCATGGAAAGGACGAACCAACATCATGAAGATGGCCAAACTTCCTAAATTGTTGTGCATATTTAATACAATCCCTTTCAAACTACCATCAACACACCTCCCAGACCTAAGAAAATCATCCCTAAAATTTATTTGGAACCAGTAAAGACCTAGAACAGCAAAAGCAATCCAGGCCAACAAAGACAAGGCAGGAGGCATTACAATTCCTAACTTGAAATTATACTACAAGGCTATTGTGATTTAATCTGCATGCTATTGGCAACAAATAGACTTGAGAATCAATGTCATAGATTGGAAGATGCAGAGGAGACTACGAACACACTCAGTGACCTGATTTTCGATAAAAGGAGCCAAACACGTATATTGGAGGAAAGATAGCCTCTTTAATAAATGGTACTGGAATAACTGTCTCTCTATACGCCAAAAACTAAAACTTGACCCATCACTATCACCATGCACTCAACAGATTAAGGATTTAAACATTAAAATAGAAACACTGCATCTACTTTAAGAAAAAGTAGGAGGAACTCTTGAAGACATACGGGTAGTCAAAGAATTCCTGAACAAAAATCAAATCATATGGGTAATACTGGAAAGAATTAGCAACTTTGAACACCTGTTATAGAGAAGTTTTTCCACGTGAAAATAAATTACCAACAAAGTGAAAAGACAATCCACAAATTTTGAAAAAATCTTAACTCAAAGGCACTCAAAGATTTGCTCTCTAGAATTTATAAAGAACTGAAAAACAATTAGGGCCCTTAAATTTAAAGGCCCAACTTAAAATGGGCATCCGAGATGAACACACACTTCTCAGAGGACAAGTGTAAGGAAGCAAATAAAATATGAAAAAATGTTCCATATCACTCGCCATCCATGAATAAAAATTAAAACAACACTGAGATTCTTTCTGTGGTTAACACAGAGATCACTCCAAAAAGAATGGCTATCATAAAGAAATCAACCAACAACAAATGTTGCAGAGGTTGTGGGGAAAGGGGAGCACTTTGCCATGGCTGGTGGGCATGTAGACTGATGCAACCATTATGGAAATCAGTGTGGAGTCTCCTAAATAAACTAAGACTGGAAATTCCATACAAGCCTGCTATGCCCCCACTGGGAATTTTCCAAGATGAACTGAAAACATCATATCATAGAGATAAATGTGAACCTATATATGTAGCATCACAATTTGTGAAAACCAAATTCTGGAAACATCCAAGGCACCCATCAAATGAAGAATGGTTGAAAAAGATGTGCTATTTTCATACAATGCATTATTTCTCAGCTATAAAGAATAATAAACTCAGAGCAGTTATATTTAAATGAATGCCACTTGAAGATATACTCAAAAGTGAAATAAAGCAGACCTGCATGTGTGAATATCTTATAGACTCCCTAGTATAAGAAATCAAAAGAAGAAATACAATTAGAAATGTATAACACAATTAAAAGAAAACCAAGAACTTGTGGACTGGACAAAAGGACAGGGTAAGGAGAAAAGCTAGGAAACATGATAGAGGCAAAGCCATACACTTATACCCACAAGATGGGTAAGGCAATGATCCTGAGAAACAACAGCAGATATTTGAAACTAGTAGTTAATTGGTAGGATTCTAACCCTGACTAACTATACATGCTGATACCTGTGAACCAAGCAACTGCACTGAAGACAGCAATGAGTAATAGAAGGGGCATGCTTGGATTGCATGTCTTTCGGGTTTGCTAAATACGTACTTGTCCTGACATACCAATTATTATTATACTATCTCTCAAGCATACATTTGTTTGCTGTTTTTTATAAGTGGGCATTAAATGAAAAAAAGTCGGAAGGAAAACAAAATGTCAGAGGACTGTCCTGCTACAATACTGACAATGGTAAGATTTATAAATTTCTGTATAAAAATATGTAATTTTTAGTCATATTCTTTAAAAAATTTTAAATTTAAATTTTTTTATTTCCATATTCTGTAGGGACTTAATGTTTAACATATCAATACTTGATGGAAAATATCTGTTCCATGTTATGCCAAAGATGTTTCATATTCAGACAGATAGTGATTACACCCAACTGCAGATGTTGTAGAACTGCTATTCTTCTGGGGGTTTAAGTTTGCAAACCAAAAATTAGAGAAATAGAAGTGCTGCAGGGACAGTCAATATTTTGACCCTAGCTGTGCAACGTCAGTGAAGACTCAGGACAGAGGAGAACCTATACTATAATATCATATAACTCATTTATGCCCCAAATTTTCTGATCAAGGAGATTATGGGGCCACAGAGCAACGTGATAGATGATGTAGAGTGTGCCTAAGGAGAGTCACATGGAGAGAAAACACTGTCTCAATGTTTTGTAGAGAGCAAATTGGTCAAGCAATGTTTGTGACTCATCCACATGGTGGGCACTGACAAAAGATCTGCAAACTGTGGTTCAGTGCTACAGGATAAATCCCAAGGAGACTTGAATAACCTTATCAGATATAGAAGATACATTTCTTTTTATATAAGTCTGGCTTTATCTTTGTCTTATCCATCCAGCAGAAAAGTAGAAAAACATGGTATATAAAGTAAAGCTGGGACCCGGGAGATGGCTCAGTGGAATAAGCACTTTCTTGGCAAGCACAAAGGCCTGAGTTCAATCCCTGGTTCCACCAAAACCAAAAAAACAAAACTTGAAATAAAGTAAATCTATATTAACATCTTGAGCTGTGAAAGACTCAAGTCAGCAACTTCAGAGGATAACCTACTACTATGGTGGACTGCTGGACTGTGTTGGATTGTTTTTCTGAACTCACGCCCCTACAGTATTTAGGTACCAATGAAATACCCATCTCTGACAGGACTACACAAAAAGAGGGGATACACAGGAAGGTCCATTCTATATCTGTACATGTAGTATAGTTATTATAGTGATACACCTACTTTTTCTTAAATAAATGAGAAAAAACTTTTGTTTTCATAGTGTTTAGACAGGATATCATGTCTGTATCTTGCAATATGGATAACTGCTAAGAAGGTAACAATGTACAAGGTATTAACAATTGAAACTGTCCTATTAATCAGCTTTGAAACTGTCTTAGTGCTATTTGTTTCTCAATAAAATAAAGAAATAAATGAATGAAATGAAAATGTTATTGAAATATATAATTTAAAATAAATATGGAGATGATTGTTACCTTTCAATGAACAAAGGGAACCCATAGGTCCCAGTGATCTCCAGATATATCAACATTCTTAGTAAACATTGTTGAATATCATTACAGGAGATTTCAATATAAGTAAGATGAATATCACCTTCCTGCATTTCGTCCACTAATGAAGTCCCTATTAGGAGAAATGAGTAAGGAGGATAAATGGAATGGAACTTAGAAAAGTCACATTCCACAGTGTGTTCAACCCATATCCAAAATAATTAGGAACCTGACTTGAAAGTCTGTGTACTGATTTTATGCAATATTATTATCCCTTCAGGGTCAGAATAGATTCCCATGAAAAATGAATTCCTTTCTCTTTACTTAATACAATATCACCAAACATACATATTCAGAAGCAGAGTTGTTATTCCACTACAGTGAGATAGGGGAAGGTTACAAGGAAAGAAGAAGGTGTTTTGTCTGTAAGTGACTGAGTGATTTTTAAACGACAGTGGTATAGTGGTGTTAGAATTCCAGAGTGTGTTCATTACGAAGATGATTTATGCTTTTATAACAAGTGTGATTTTTGTTTACATTTTTAATAAAACTTTCGTGCAATTCTATCCCCTCTTAAAGCCACAAAAGCTGAGAACTCTTACTGTTAATAGTTAGAAGATTGCCAAAGAAAATGTTCTTTTTTATTTAATGAGAGGCAGGGTGTGCCTTGTAAGCACATGTTTTCATCCTTTCTGAGTGCAAGTCTTGAAACCAAAATAGCACATAAATATGTCTCTTTTCTGTTCCTTGAAAAGTATTTCTTTAAAACTGTCTTTATTCTATGACACTGCCCAAAAATCAGGTAGAACGGAAGAAAGGTAGAATCAGATAGAATTAACTATGAGTACTAAAGGTATATACCTAACAGTATTTGAATGTTGCCATTTGGACAGACCACTTCTATTAATATGCATACATTATTTTAAAGAGCTATAATCCAGAACTGAACTCTTAACTACTGACAACCCCAAATCCATTTCTCCTGTTAACATTTCATAACTATTTAAATTTGTTATTCTTACATCAAAATCTTTTTCTTTTGCTATAGCCTTTGTCACATGCATGACAACTGGATCGATATCAACTTCCATGCAACCTGGGTATATGAATTATTCTTTACCCCAATATATTTGATTGATTTCCTCAAATTGTCCAATTATCCAGAAGATAAAAGCAATCTTTACTGACATTCTTGTTTGTGTCTTAAAGCTAACATCTAAGGATGAGACCATCAATCCAAAGTCTCTTGCAGTTTTTACTCTGTAGGTCATGAGCATCTTACTCAAAAGGATACTTTAAAGGAACAAATTCCATACTTGGGTATGGAATGCTACCTAACTTCATCTTCTACAAAACTACTGTAAGGATTTTGACATCTCTTAAGTCACTAGAAAAAGAGCTGCAAGGTGTATACTTTCAAAAGTAAAGTCCTGACTTTCACAGTTATATTTTCCTCAGAGATTACATTTAAAGATTTTAAGACATTTTTGAAGAAATGTTTAAATACAACTTAAAATGTCAAAAATAATGTGATTTTAAAAATAGTGTTTGGGTCAGTCCTACAAAACAACTTTTATGGTGATGTTAAAAGCATACAGATTATTTCTGGCATTTTCTCTACAACAGTTTGCTCTCCTTTTTCTACCCTGGAACCATGAGTCCTTGGCTTCACTCCTTTGAGTTTTCAATGAGATTTTTTAATATGACCTTTGCTAAAATTCATGTTCTAATTTTATTGCTACTGTGATGATAAGAGATGGCCCTGTTAAGAGGTGATTAGGTGCTTCAGAGACATTAATGATCTTTTCCTGGGACTGAGTTAATCTTTGGGGGTTTGGAGTAGACACAGTGAGGGCAGATTATTACAAAGCAGGAGGACTAGGAATGAGAACAGAAACAACCCACCAAATAGGGAAAACAAACACAGGATGAAAATGGGCATTAAACAGCATAGAAATAATATGTCAATCATAACTCAATACATCTGAATTATAACCATCAATGTAAATGGACTCAATATATCAATAAAAGGAAGTGGACTGACAGAGTGGATTAGGAAGCAAAATACAACAATGTGCTGTGAACAAGAACACTTAACTCATAAAGAAATGCATAGGCTGAAAGTAAAAGGATGGAAAACAATACTACATACCCCAGTACATCAGAAAAAAAGCATGGGTAGCAATCCTGTTTTCAGACAGTCTCAACTACAAACGAAGAATTATCAAATGAAATAACAAAGGCGAGTACATACTGGTTAGAAGAAAAATAGAAGAGGAAGAGGTAACACATAAATACATATGCACCAAACATGGGATCCCCAAATATATAAGACAAATCTTAATGAATGTGAAAATTTTAACACCAAATATGACAAATTGAACAGGAGACCCTGATCCCTTATCACAAAAAGATAGGTCAAGTACTCAAAAAAATTAGAACTGAATAAAAACTTGGAACAAATGGAACTGGTGGATATATACAGAGTGTTCCAGCCAACCACAGATGAATACAGGCTTTTCAGATGCACATGGAACATTTTCTAAAATAGACCACATATTAGCCCATAGGTCATACTAAAGTCTATGCAAGAAAAAAAGAAATTCTCCAATGCATATTATCTGAATACAGTGCAAGGAAACTGGAAATAGATGACAAAAGAAACCACAAAAGCCCATAAAGCACCGGGGAGATGGCTCAGTAGAATAAGCACTTCCCTGGCAAGTTCAAGGGCCAGCGTTCAACCACAGTTCTGCCAAAAAAAATTAAAAATTAAAAGAAATATGGAAATTAGCCAAAATCCTTCTCAGCAATCAGTGGGTTAGAAATGAAATTTAAAAAGAAATTAAACAGTATCAACAATTCAATAAATAATCAAGCACAACTTATCAGAATTTATGGGATGGAATGAAAGCAGTGCTTAGAGGGAACTTTATAGCTCTGAATGCACATATTAGAAAAGCACAAAAGAAACAAATAAATACTTAACACTGCACCTCAAATCTCTACAAAAAGAAGAGCAAGCCAAACTCAAAGATCAAACACAGGAGGAAATTATAAAGATTAGAACAGAATGAATGCAATGAAGACAAAGAAGACAATACAAAGAAATAATGAATCAAAAAGGTGGTTCTTTGAATATTAAATAAAATTGGTAAGTCCATGGCTAAACTATCAAAAAGAGGAAAGAAAAAACACAAATTCAAGAAATGAGGAATGAAAAGGATAAAATTACCACAAGTACTGTGGAAATTAAGATCGTCAGTACCTATTTGGAAAATATTTACTCACACAGAATCAAAGACAGAGACTCGCCCAAGCTCAGGCCCTGTGAGTCTGTGGGAGAGCTTCTGTGCTCCCCTGCACCTGCTGGATCTCTTCAGACCAAGACTAGGCCTACTTCATGAGGGAGACCTTTCACATTTTGCATTGCTCTCAGGACAACTCCACATCTCCAGAGTCAGCCAAAGCCTGCCTTGTGAATGAAAGCTTCTGCTGCGCTCATGGGACATGCCCAGACTGGTCCAAGGCCAGGCCCTATGAGTGTGTGGGAGAGCTTCTGAGTTCTCCTGCCACCCCTGAATCCCTCCACCCAGACCAGACCTGAAATGCAGGTCTATAGTAAAATTTTGCAGCTCAAGTCCCTTCTGAGAGAATAGGGGACAAAGCCACACAGTTAATCCAAGAGCTGAACATCTTCCCAGAGGGGCAAAACAGGTTCAAATCCAAGGGGTGCAGCAGAAAGGAGCTGAGCATAGTAGTCAGACCCAATACAGGCACAACTGGATGAACTCAAACTTAGTAGATCTGCACCTAAATTTCAGTAGGTGCTAAGGTTATAACTGCACCAAAGCTCTACAACAAAGTTCAGAGGACAGAACCACATAAAATGCAAAAGAGAAGTAGCAGAATCCAATCTCAGGACATGAGACCACCCAGAACAAGGGCAGAGGACACCAACATAGCTGAGATCTCTGAATGAGTAGCTTCTGAAGTAAAGAAACAATAGCAGAAAGGTATAGAAGAACTCAGAACAGAATTAATCTCTGAAATAAAACAAGTAATCTCTCAATAGCATCTGAACGAAAGAGTCAAATACAAAAATATACAGGAAATCAGATCAGAAATAGTCTCTGAAGTAAAAGAATTAATAACTGCTTCTCAAGAAGACAGTGATTTAAAAATAGAGATTAGAAAAGCAACGGATTCCCTGAATGAGCAATGCAATAAAGAAATAGATCACATGAAGCAGAGTCAAAGAGATATAGAAGAATGTAAAATCTCAATCACAAGTTTGCAAAACCATTTGAGTGAAAGTGAAGACAGAGTTCCAAATCTTGAAGATACTGGTACAGCTAGTGAACACGTAAGAAAAGATCCCATAAAAGCAACTAGGATGCAGGGAAAAATAATTCATCACCTGCAAGACGATGTGAAAATGAAAAATGTGAGACTAATAGGAATAAATGACAAAAAAGGATGCAACACAAATGATATAAAAAGAATATATGGGACAGGGGAGATGACTCAATGGAATAAGTGCTTCCCTGGCAAGAGCAAGGGCCAGAGTTCAATCCCTGGTTCTGCCAAAATAAATAAATAAATAAAAATAAAAATAATAATAATAATATAGACAGAAGTAATAGCAGAAAACTTCTGAAATATGAGGAAACAATCTGACATTCAGTAACTGAAGCATACAAAACTCCAAATAACTTCAACCCAATTAAAAACACACCAAGACATATAATAGTCAACATCACAGAAATCCAGCACAAGAAATATATACTGAAAGCTGCTAAAGAAAAGAAACAGATCACATTTAAAGGAAAACCCATCAAAATAATGGTTCACTAACCATGAAGGCAAGAAAAGAATGGAGCCAAATACTTCAAATCCTCTATGAAAACAAATTTCAGCCAAGACTACTATACCCTGCAAAACTTTAAAGTTTGATGGAGAAGGGAAATACTTCCATGACAAAGAATTTAATGATGACAAAGCCAACCCTACAGACTACTAAAAGAATTTCTAAAGAGGGACCAAAATAATCAACTTCACAAGTGAGAACAGAAGGAACCCAGTAAATGGTGCAAATAATTAAACATAGGAGAAAAATGAGTCAACAACAGCAGGTAAATAATATATCTATCATAAATCAATACATCTCAATTTTAACCATAAATGTAAATAGACTCAGTTCACCCATGAAAAGAAATAGTCTAGCACAGTGAATTAGGAAAGAAAATCCAAAAATAGGCTGTATACAAAAAAACACACATAAATCAAAAAGAAATTCATAGGATGAAAGTCAAAGAATGGAAAACAATACTGCATGTACCAGCACCTCAGAAAACCAGGGGTAATAATTTCTCCAACAGTTTCAATTTCAAACCAAGAATGATCAAACGAAATTAAGAAGGCCACTATATACTGGTTAGGGGAAAAATTCAAGAGAAAGACGTAGTACTCATAAATGTAAATTCACCAAACACAGGAGTACCCAACAATATAAGATAAATCTTAATGAACATGAAAAATCTAATATGGAATACCACAATCTTAACAGGAGAAACTAACATGTCCTTATTCCAAAAAGATGGTTCAAGCAGACGAAAAAATAGCAAAGAAGTAGCAGACCTGAACAAGAGCTTGGAACAAATGGACTTAGTGGACATCTACAGTGTTACACCTAACTACAGCTGAATAGAAAGTTTTTTACCTGCATATGGGTCGTTTTCTAAAATGGACAACATACTAGTCCATAGGTCATGCTCAAGTATATGCAAGAACACAGAAATTATCCCATGCATATTATCTGACCACAACGCAGTGAAACTGGAAATAAACGAGACAAGAAACCAGAAAAAAAAAAAACCCTAAATAAATGGAAATTAAACAACACCCTACACAGCAGACAATGGGTCACAGAATAAATTAAATAACAATATTTACACTTCAATGAAAATTCAATCATACCTAACTTGAATTTATGGGATGCAATGGAAGCACTTCTCAGAGGGAAATTTATGGCAGTGAACTCACGCATTACAAAAACAGAATGGGAACAAATAAACACCCTAATGCTGCTCCACCAACATCTAGAAAAGGAAAAGCAAACCAAACCAAGAGCCCAAAGATGAGAAGAAATCATAAAAATTAGAGCAGAATTTAATTCAATTGACATGAAGAAAACAGTTCAAAGAATTAACAAAACAAAAAGCTGGTTTTTTGAAAGATTAAATAAAATCTAAAAATAAATAAGTAAAATCGATAAGATGCTAGCTAATCACATCAAAAAGAGGAAAGAAAAAATTCGAATGCAAGCAATAAGGAATAAAAATGGTATAACTACCACAGGCCCATTGTAACTCTAGAAGATTGTCAATAACTCCTTTGAAAACGTTTACTCTCAGACAATAGAAGAAACAGAAAAAAATGGACAAATTCCTAGTAATGTAAAAATTATCAAAGGAAAATCAAGAAGATATAACAACTCTCCATTACCCAGTAACAGCCAATGACATATGAAATGCAATGAAAAGCCTACTAATGAAGAAATGTCCAGGTCTTTCTGGATTCACAGCTGAATTCTACAAGAAACTTACTGAAGGTATAACCCTATATTCCTGAAACTTTTCAATGAAATTGGAAAGGAAATAGTCCTCGCAAAATCTTCCTAGGAGGCAAGTATTATACTGATACCAAAACCAGGGAAAAACACAACAGAAAAAGAGAACTACAGGCCAATCATCCTCATGAACATAGATGCAAAAATCCTCAGTAAAATCCTAGCAAATAGAATACAGCAAATCATCAAGAAGATCATACACCATGACCAGGTAGGATTCATCCCAGGGACTCAAAGATAGTTCAATATCCAAAAGTCTATAAATGCAATACACTTCATCAACACAGTGAAATCTATAAACCACGTGATCATCTCAATTGATGCAGAAAATACTTTTGACAGAGTCCAACACTCATTCATGTTCAAAACCCTACAGAAAATGGGAATAGAAGGGCTCTATTTCAATTTGATAAAAGCCATCTATGACAGCCTGATGGCTAATATAATTATAAATTGGGAAAAACTAAAATCATACTCCCAGATCTGGTAAAAACAAGGATGTCCTCTATCACCCCTCCTATTCAATATAGTTCTGGAATCAGTAGCTACAGCCATTAGACAAGAGGGACAAATAAAAGGAATAAAAATAGGTAAAGAAGAAGTTAAATTATCATTATTTGCAGATGACATGATGCTTTACTTGGAAGACTGAAAAAACTCCACAAAGAAGCTACTAGAATTGATACACAAATTCAGTAGCATAGCAGGATACAAAGTCAATAACCAAAATGCATTCCTGTACGCAGATAACAAACACACTGAGAGGGAAATTAGAGAAACAATATCTTTTCCAATAACACCAAGGAAAATGAAATACTTTGGAATTCATCTAACTAAATAAGTCACAGATCTTTTCAAGGAAAATTACAGTACTCTGATAAAAGAAATCGTGCAGGATTTCAGAAAACTGAAATGTATTCCCTGGTCATGGAAAGATGAACCAACATCATGAAGATGGCCAAACTTCCAAAATTGTTGTACAGCTTTAATGCAATCCCTATCAACCTACCACAGTCATACCTCCCAGACCGAGATAAATTATTCCTAAAATTTATTTGGAACCAGAAAAGACCTAGAATAGCAAAGGCAATCCTGGTCCACAAAGACAAGGCAGGAGGCATTACCATTCCTGACTTGAAATTGTACTACAAAGCTATTGTGATGAAATCAGCATGGTATTTGCAAAAAAAAAAAAAAAAATAGACCTGAGCATCAGTAGAAAAGAGTAGAAGATGCAGAATCAAGTACAAACACACTCATCAATCTTGCCTTGAACAAAGGGGCCAAACATGCTCAGTGGAAGAAAAATAGCCTTTTTAACAAATGGTGTAGTGTAAACTCTCTCTCTACAGGCCAATAACTAAAGTTTGACACAGGTCTATCACTGTATACTAAACTAAAGTCAAAATGGATTAAAGATATAAACTTTAAAACAGAAACACAAAATCATCTTCAAGAGAAATTAGGTGGAAATCTTGAAGACATAGAGGTAGGCAAACTTTTCATGAACAAAAATCAAACTGCATGGGAAATATTTGAAAGAATTAACAACTAAGACATCCTCATATTGTGAAGCTTTTGCTTGTCAAAAGAAATTGCCAACAATGTGAATAGACAACCCACAAATTTGGAAAACATTTAATAAGCATTCAGACAAAAGTGTTCTATCTAGAATATGTAAATTACTAAAAAACATTAGGGCCCCAAACTTTAAACACCCAATCCAAATATGGGTATCCAAGATGAACACACTCATCTCAGAGAAAGAAGTCCACAAAGCAAAGAAAAACATGAAGAAATGTTCCACATCGGTAGCCATTTGTGAAATGCAATTAAAACAACACTGAGATACAATCTCATCCCAGAAAGAGTGGATATAATAAAGAAATCAACCAACAACAAATGTTGGAGAGGCTTCATGAAAAACAAACTCTTCTCCACTGCTGGTAGGAATGTTGGCTGGTGCAACCATTATGAAACCTCTGTGCAGTCTCTTCAGAACACTAAGACTGGACGTCCAATTGAATCCAGCTATCCCCCTTAGGGAATTTTCCCAAAAGAACTGAATACATCATATCATAGTTATATGTGTGCATATTTTGTAGCAGTACATTTTTTGTTAAGAAATCTTGGAAACAACCAAAATGCCTATCACCTGTGTAATGGATGTAAAAGATGTGTTTTTGTACAATGGAGCTCAGCTATAGTAAAACCTCAAAGTCTTCATGTATAAGTGGATACAACTCGAACATATACTCATATGTGAAATAAACCAGACACACATGTGTAAATATCATATAGCCTCCCTAGTGTAAGAACTCAAAAGAAGAAATAAAAATAGAAATGTATAACACAATAAAAAGGAAAGTAAGAACTTAAGGGTTAAACAATGTGAGGAACGAATGTAAAGAAGTTAGGAAATATGGTAGAGGCAAAATTATACATTTATATTAAAAAATAGTTAAGGAAATGGTCATAATTACTTCCAACAGGTATTTGAGAATAGCAGTTAATGCCTAGAATTCTCACCTTGTTTAACTATATTCTGATATCTGTGATCTAAACAACTATGTTGCAGACAGCAATGTATAATACCAAAACCATGCTTAAAATAACTTTCATTTTAGTCTTCTAAATGCATACTGCTTCTACTGTCATATCAATTGTTGCTCTACCCTCTTTAAGGTAAATTAATGCAAAAAATGTAATACAACTAAACAGGAGACAAGAAAAACAAAATGTATCATTGTACTTCTACAATGTTGAATATCGTTTGATTTCCAAATACCTGTATAAAATGTGCAATTTTTTTTTAACATTCTATAGGGTTTTAGATTTTAGAACATCCAGGATTGTTTGTAAATAGCAGTTTCATTGTATGTCTAAGGTGTGTGATATTCAGGTGAATAGTGATGTTAAGCTTAACTGCCTCTATTATAGGATAATAGTATCACTAAGTTTCTCTTCTGGATGTTTGACAAATAAAGTTTGCAGACCAAAATTTAGACAGATAGATGGGCTAAAATGATAGCTAATGTTTTCGCCCTAACTTTCAAGGTCAGTGAGAACTCAGGAGACAAAAGAACCTCTGCTGTAACATTCTGTAACTAAGCGGTTGTCCAAATTTTCTAATCAAGGAGATTATAGGGTCACAGATGAAAGTGATCTATGATGAGTACTGTGTCTAAGGACAGTCACTTAGAGAGAAAAAATCAGGCTTTCACAGAGAACAAATTCGCTAAGCAATGGCTATGATTCATCCAGATGTCTGACACTGACAGAAGATCCATAAGGTACTGTGCATGGTTCCAGGGTAAATCCTGAGGGGTTTGACTGACTTTGTCAGATAGCAAAAGTTACCTTTTTGGTTACTTTTGTCTTGCTTTCACTTGATGTTAACCACCCAGCAGAAAAGTATAACCACAAAGTATAAAAAGTAATGACATATTAATATTCTGAGTTATATAAGGCTCAAGCCAACAACATCAGACAATTGCTAGTTGTGCTGGTAACTCACCTATATTATGGACTATATTGAGTTATTTTGCTGAATCGAAGTAGCTACAGTATTTGGACTGGCATCAAGTATGAAAAGACTCTTTAAATACTTCTCCAAATACAGCTTCTCTAACAGCAGTGGAACAAATCTCTGACAAAACAAAACAAAAAGGGGGCATATAAATAAAGTACCATTTTATACTGGAAAAAAAAATATATATAATAGTTAGGATAGATATACATCCACTTTCTCTTATTTCAATGAAAAGAAAGCACTTTATTAATATTGTTTAGACAAGATCTCATGTCTACATCTTTTTTTGTGCAACTGGGGATTGAACTCAGGCCCTTGCGCTTGCCCGCGAAGTGCTTATTGCACTGACCTACCTCTCTGGCCCCTCATGTCTATATCTTGTCCTTTGAATAGCTAGTATGAAGACAACAGTATGAAATGCATTAATTATTATAACTGTCCTAGTAACTTGTTTTGAAACTGTTTCATTGCTATTTCTAACTTTTCTTCTCATTAAAATAAAAAAATTAGAAAAAGAATTAACGAGGCCCTTAGTGTTTTTTCTCTTCTAGAAGCACTTTTCTCTCTAATGTTTTCTGCCATGTTATGATGCAGGATGAAGCCTGAGCCCTTCGTGGCCACCCAATCTTGACTTGCAGGCCACAGAATTGTGAACAAATATTAACCTCTATTCTTTATACATAATGTAACCCTGGGTAGTCTGTAATAGCATGAGAAAATGGATTTAGGAAGGCTTCATCTCAGAATCATTGAAACTAACGACGAATTAAAGAAATCTGAATTTGGAAATCTTACTATGCATCTGCATTAAGAATTTGGGGCAAGGAAGTTGTGAAAATCCTTAGTCAGTTATGCAGAGATTGCATTACTAGTTTCACAGTTATGTTCAGCACAACACTTGGAAATATTCCCAGACTATTTTTTGTTCCTCTTATTGGTTTCTATAACATGAAGGCATCAGTCCTTACTTTCATCAACAACACTGTACAACAAATACAGTGGTTTTTGTTTCTTCCTCAGTAGGCAAGAAGACAGAAAGAGACAGTTGCTAAAATAAATAGCTGTTCATGCTGAATTACATCCATGGGAAGAAAATAAACAATACAGATGGGACAAGAAATTTACTTAGATCCTAATATTTATTGCTACTAAGGTATCCATGGCTTCTGGAGAATAACCCAACCTTTCCGGAGATGATGATTATGATGTTTCTCAATATTGAATGCTTGTTAGATTTTACATCTTATTCTTGATGTTAGGGTCAAATGCATAAGTTGTGTATGGTTTTATATATAGTTGAGTCTCAGTATTCAGCGAATTATGCATCATAAAGTTGCCACAAACACTTAATTGATGAATATTGCATTATTTCTTGAAATGAACAGGAAGAGGCTGCTGGAAGTCTTTTCTCGCAATATTTTATTTTATTTTTTTCCTAATTTTTTAAATTAATTTTTATTTTATTGAAATACAAATGTCAATGAGACAGTTTCAAGACACTTTAACAAGACAGATTCGATAAATTAATACACTGCAAACTGTTTTCAAAATGTTTTGGTATTGTACAAGGTGCATATATGATATTATATTTGCAGATATTATTTTAGCAGATGTCTATTACCAGTGAATTAAGAGTGTAGCTGCTTACTTATTTTATTTTTATACCAGAATTATATCAAAAATTCAAAAATTATTTTTCTAGTGGATGACCGTAGTATTACAAGCTGACATAATATCCTGTCCAACCACCATTAGTGCAGATCTTGCCTCTCACAGAATTATGGAGAAGCACAGCATTATCTAACTCAACTGTACTGTCTATACACACACATCATGACTTTTTCTTTCTACACCCCTTCCTTTGTCTACACCTGCCAAAGCTGGGCACTCCATTGACATTCAACTAACTAAGGTGCTTGAACTCAGCACTACAATCCAACACAGTGCAGCATTCTACAATAGTGAGTTATTCAAAGAAGTTGTCGACCATAGCCATTTACAGCTCAGCTTAATATTATGGCCCCATGATGTATACTTCATTTTTATACTTTTATGCTGGATGGTTAAGACCTAGATAGATCAAGACTTATATAACAACACATGAGCATTATATTTCCTATGTGGTCAGTGAAGTAATCTCATGGTTTATCTTGTAGTCCTGTACATTACTCTGTAGTTCCTTTGTCTGTGTCATCCATGTGGATGAGTCACAGCAAAGGTTTGACCAGTTTGCTCTCTGTGAGAACTTGAGAGAAAGTTTTCTCTTCATGTGACTCTACTCAGGAACACTTTAGAACTTCAACCTCTTTCCGGGGTGGCTCCATAATCTCCTTGTTCAGAAACTTTGGAGCTAACCTGAGTTTCATGATGTTGCAGTACAGGTTCTCCTATGTCCTGAGTCTTCGTTGACCTTGAAAGGCTAGGGCCAAAATGTTGGCTGGCCTTGTGGCTCTTCTATTTCTCCAACTCTGACTTGTGATCTTAGGTTGTTAACCATCCAGAAGAAAAGCTGCTTAGTATCCTGCAGCGTATGCCATTCACTTTGCCTTATCTGACTCAATTGATTTTAATTGTTGTATGTTTCCTTTTACATTTCTGGTTTTTGCTTGTTATACTAGAGAGATTATACAATATTTACACATGTGTGTCTGGTTTATTTCACTTATGAGTATATGTTCAAGTGGCATCCACTTCAGTATACATGCTTCAAACTTATCATTCTTAATAGCTGAGTAATACTCCATTATATAGAAATACCGGAGACTGGCCAGAGACAGCGCAGCCGACTCCACCATCGTGCTCCATGCCGCCCACACCTGCCCAGCCACACACCAGCCTGAGACAGTGGCTGACTCCAGTGGCCTCCTGGTTCCCGTGCCAAGCTTGCCCAGTGAGAGCAAACTTACAGGACTCACCAGGCTTCCCAGATCAGTGAGAGTGTGGTGAGTCTGAGGGAGAGCCTTTGGCTTATTCCCACGCGCGCTACGCAGATCCCTGTCCCCAACCCCTCCAAGCCACTGACTCGCCTGAAACCTCAGGACACACTCATCAACACCTCCCTGGATCCCCTGACCTAAAGCCCACTGACTGAGTGGGAATATCACCGATTCTCTGGGCATCAAAGTTCAGTGAGTATAGAACCTCAGGCCCGTCGTGCCTGAGAAACATTTCCCAGGGATTAAGCTGCCCATCACATCCCGAGGCCCGGTGACAGCTCCAGGCACACTGTGTCAGAGAAACATTTCCAGGTGATTATTGGTCCAACCCCACAGCCCCAGACCCAGTGCAGGTCGGCCTGGAGTGAGAACTCCAAGCCTGCCACACCGGAGGGACATTTCTCAGCAATCCACGGTCCCATGCTGCGGACGGAAACCCAACAGAGCCTGGCCTCTGAGTGAGGGCTCCAGGCCCACTGCACCACAGAGACCTTTCCCAGCCTTCTTGGGTTATGGCCTGTAGACCCGGACCCAGCACAAGCTGGCCGGCTCAGTACAGCCTACTCAGTGAATAAGGTCATCCACTATCCTTTTGTGAGCCCTGAAAACCCAGAAAAGCCCAGGCCCAAGCACCTGGGGAATGCCCTGCCGACACAGGAGGGTTGACCCCAGGAACCAACACAGGGGAACCAAAGGAGCTGCAGCAAAAAAGGAACTGAACACAACAGCTAGACTCAGGATAGGCATACCTGGAAATCTCAAACTTAATAGACTAGCACCCGAATCTCATGACAAGCTAAGGTTATAGCTGCACCAAAGCTCTACACCAAAGGTCAAAGATCAGTGCTATACAAAATGACAAAGAGAAGGGGAAAAGTACAATCCCAGAACTCGAGTCCATCAGGAAGGGCAGAGGACACTAGCTCAGCTGAAACAAATGAAGTAACAGATACAGCAGCAAAGGAACAACAGCAGAAAGCTATAGAGGAAATAAAACAACAACTAATTCCCCAAATTAAAAAAGAAATATTTGAATACATAGAATCTGAAATAAAGAATGAATTCCACAAACTTTGGGTGGAAAAACGATGCTCACCCAGAACAAGTACAGAGAGCACTATTCCAACTGATATATACGAATTAACAGCATCTGAAGCAAAGAAACAACAACAGAAATATCATGAGGAACTCAAAGCAGAAATAAGTTCTGAAATCAAAAAAGAACTTTTTAAAGTCATACGATCTGAAATATCAAAACAAGTCCAGAAATATACAGAAGAAATCCAACTTGGAAGAAACACAGCAGAAAAAGAATTAATAACTACCTGTAAAGAAGACATGGATAAAAAAATTGAGGAGATCAGAAATATGATGGATTGCTTGAATGAGCAATACAGAAAAGAAATAGAACACATGAAACACAGTCAAAGAGATATAGAAGAACTAAAAGTAGCAATCACGAGTCTACAAAACTGTCTGCGTGAAAGCGAAGACATAGTTTCAGATCTTGAAGATGCCGGACCAGCTAGTGAAAAGGTGAGAAAGGATATCTTAAAAACAACAAGAATGCAGGAAAAAATAATCCATCACCAGCAGGATGATGCCAGAATGAACAATGTGAGAATAATTGGTATCAACGAGAATGAAGGAGTCAATACAAATGACATAAAAAGAATTTGGGAAGAAATAATAGCAGAAAACCTCCCAAATATGAGGAAACAATCCAACATTCAGGTCACCGAAGCATACAGAACACCAAAAAACTTCAAACCAAGTAGAAACACACCAAGACATATAATAGTTAAGATTGCAGAAATCCAACACAAAAATAATATACTGAAAGCTGCTAGAGAGAAGAAGGAGCTCACATTCAAAGGAAAACCCATCAGAATTATAGCCGACTTCCCTACACAAACAATGAAGGGAAGGAGAGCATGGAGCGGAGTTCTTCAAGTCCTACATGAAAACAAATTCCAGCCCAGACTACTATACCCTGCAAAACTCTCTTTCAAGTTTGATGGAGAAGTGAAATACTTCCACGACGAAGAACAACTAAAGAATTTCATGATGTCAAAGCCATCCTTCCACAGGCTGATGAAAGAGGTTCTAGAAAGAGACCACAACGACCAGAACTCCATGAAAGAGAATGGAAGGAACCCACTAAACAGGACGGTCAATTAAACACAGGTCACAAAGCAGTAAACAATACCAGCTAAATATCGTGACAAACATATGTCAGCACATTTCAATTATAACCATCAATGTAAACGGACTCAATTCTCCAATTAAGAGAAATAGACTGGCACAGCGGATTAGGAAACAAAATCCAACAATATGCTCTATACAAGAAACACACTTAAAACAAAAGGACATTCACACGCTCAATGTCAAAGGATGGAAAACAATACTGCATGCCCCAGCACCTCAGAAAAAAGCAGGAGTAGAAATTCTGTTCTCAGACAGTCTGAACTTCAAACCAAGAATGATCAAACGACACAAAGAAGGCCACTATATATTGGTCAGGGGAAAAATTCAAGAGCAAGAAGTAACACTCATAAATATCTATGCACCAAAAACAGGAGCACCCAACTATGTAAGACAAATCTTAAGGGACATAAAAAACTTAATGTCTAAGAACACAATTTTAACAGGAGATCTTAACACACCCCTATCTCAAAAAGATAGGTCAACCAGACAAAAAATTAGCAAAGAAGTAGCAGAACTGAAAAAGAGCGTGGAACAAATAGACCTGGTGGACATATACAGAGTGTTCCACCAAACCAGAGCAAAATACACATTTTTTTCAGCTGCACACGGGTCATTTTCCAAAATAGACCACATACTAGTCCAGAGGTCATGCCAAAGTTTACGCAAGAAAATAGAAATTATCCCATGCATACTATCTGACCACAATGCAATGAAATTGGAAATAAATGACAAAAGAAACCAGAAAAACCCGCTAAATTCATGGAAACTAAACAAAACCCTACTCAGCA
>PVKA01034031.1:0-23817 GCA_004027165.1 Ctenomys sociabilis | reverse complement strand
AAGGATTGAAAGAGAGGCAGTTCACTTCTGCAGTGTGAGCATCAACTGAGTGACTTGGTTTGGAAGTGTTGTTTGACCGAGTATCCCAAATCATAAGTTTTTGGTCATCAGCAACTGACCCAAACAGAGATTCATGGAGCAGATGCCAGGAAACATCTTCTACTACTGCTGTATGCCCAGTAAAGATGGTCTTTGCATCTACCACTTCTCCTTCCTTTGGAACAGCACTGATGTCCCATAGGCAGATGGTATGGTCATCTGAAGCACTAAGTAAGTGCCCACTAAGATTCGGGTTCCAAGAAAGCCCATAGCCTTCCTTCTGATGTCCACGGATACGCAAGTCTGGGTTGCACTCTCCAGAGGGGTCTGGTTTAGAAGGTTGCTTTGTATAGTCAAAAACAAGAACATCACTGGATGGAGTCTTTGTTGCAATGATGCAAGGGTTCTGGGGCATGTAACGAGCTCTGTTTACTTCTCCTTCATGGTTGATCTTAATTTCTATTTCAATTTTCCCACTAACAGAGCCAAAACCTCCAAATTCTCCTTTCTCACTGTCATAGTGTGACGCATCAAACTGGGCATCATCATTAGGGAGCTGTACACTGGCTATCACAAGGTGGTTTTGCTCATCTGATGTATGTGTCCCCAGGACAAGTTGATGAATGCTGAAATCCTTCCCTTCTGGTCTGGTTACATCTGGAAGCCACTGTGCTGTTAGGCTGGGCCACTCCAGAGCATGGGTCATCACCAAATCATAAAGAAACGGTGTGTTCTTTTTCCATATCTTGTACTCCTCGTTGATCACATGTTCTTCCACTGCATCGTCAAAGGCTGCTTCCTTGTCAGCCATGGTCACAGGAAAGTCAGAGGACCCTACCGCCGAACGACACGGGAGGGGCTGGGAGGCAGCGGGTGCTCACTCAGCGTGCGCAGCCTCTATTGTTTCCTGATCTATTTTTTTGAGATAAGTGTTTGTTAAGGTCTCCTGTTAAGATTGTGTTCTTAGACATTAAGTTTGTCATGTCCCTTAAGATTTGTCTTACATAGTTTTGTGCTCCTGTGTTTGGTGCATAGATATTTATGAGTGTTACCTCTTGTTCTTGAATTTGTCCCCTGACTAATATATAGTGGCCTTCTTTGTATCGTTTAATCATTCTTGTTTTGAAGTTGAGACTGTCTGAGAGCAGAATTGCTACTGCTGCTTTTTTCTGAGGTGCTGGGGCATGTAGTATTGTTTTCCATATTTTGATTTTGAGCCTATGAACGTCCTTTTGAGTTAAGTGTGTTTCTTGTATATAGCATATTGTTGGATTTTGTTTCCTAATCCTCTGTGCCAGTCTATTTCTCTTAATTGGAGAACTGAGTCCGTTTACATTGGTGGGTATAATTGAAATGTGCTGAATCATGTTTGTCATGATATTGGGGTGTTGTTACTCCTTTGTATCCTGTGTTTAATTGTCTGTCCTATTTAGTGGGTTTCTTCCATTCTTTTTCATGGACTTCTGGTCATTGTGGTCTCTCTCTAGATATCAGCAGCCTGTGAAGGGATGGCTGTGTCATCATGAAATTCTTTAGTTGTTCTTTGTCGTGGAAGTATTTCACTTCTCCATCAAACTTGAAAGAGAGTTTTGCAGGGTATAATAGTCTGGGCTGGAATTTGTTTTCATGTAGGACTTGAAGAACTCTGCTCCTTGCCTTCATAGTTTGTGTAGAGAATTCAGCTGTAATTCTGATGAGTTTTCCTTTGAATGTGAACTGCTTCTTCTCTCTAGCAGCTTTCAGTATATTACTTTCGTGTTGGATTTCTGGGATCTTAACTATTATATGTCTCAGTGTGTTTCTACTTGGGTTGAAGTTATTTGGTGTACTGTATGCTTCGGTGACCTAAATATGGATTGTTTCCTCATATTTGAGAAGTTTTCTGTGATTACTTCTCTCCAGATACTTTTCATGTCATTTATATTGACTCCTTCATTCTCGTTGATACCAATTATTCTCACATTGTTCATCCTGGCATCATCTTGCAGGTGATGTATTATTTTTTCCTGCAATCTCATTGTTTTTAAGAGATCCTATCTCATCTTTTCACTAGCCTCACCAGCACTTCAAATCTGAAACTCTGTCTTCAGTTTCACTCAAATGGTTTTGTAGACTAGTGATTTATATTTTTACTTCTATATCTTTTTGACTGTGTTTCATGTGTTCTATTTCTTTTCTGTATTGCTCATTCAAGGAATCCATCATATTTCTGATCTCCTCATTTTTTTTTTTGTCCATGTCTTCTTTAGAGGTAGTTATTAATTCTTTTTCTGCAGTGTTTCTTCCAAGTTGGGTTTCCTCTGTAAATTTCTGGACTTGTTTCTGTATTTCAGATGCTATGATTTCAAAGAATTCTTTTTTTTCAAAGAACTCTTTTTTTTATTGCAGAACTTATTTCTGCTTTGAGTTCCTCATGATCTTTCTGCTGTTGTGTCTTTGCTTCAGATGCTGTTAATTTATACATTTCAGCTGAAATAGTGTTCTCTGCACTTGTTTTGCATGAACATTGTTTTTCCACCAATGTTTCTCGAATTGATTCTTTATTTCAGATACTATGTATTCAGATATTTCTTTCTTAATTTGGGGAATTACTTCTCATCTGATTTCCTCTATACCATTCTGCTGTTCTTCCTTTGCTGCTATATCTGTTAATTCATTCAGTGCAGCAGAGCTAGTGTCCTCTGCCCTTACTGGGGAACCTGAGGTTTGGGATTGCGTTTTTCCCCTTGTCTTTGTCATTTTGTATAGCACTGACCTTTGACCTTTGGTGTAGAGCTTTGGTGCAGCTATAACCTTAGCTTGTTATGACATTTGGGTGCCAGTCTATTAAGTTTGAGATTATCCAGGTATGCCTATCCTGGATCTAGCTGTTGTGTTCAGTTCCTTTTTTTTGCTGCAGCTCCTTTGGTTCACCTCTGTTGGTTCCCTCTTTAGGCGAGCATGAACCAAACTGGGATACAGAGCAAGTAATGAAAACTCCCCATCTTAGCTGGCTTTGGGGCGAGGATCCAGTAACTTGCTTGGGTCAGCCCTCCTGTGTCAGGCAGGTCGCTCTCTAGGTGGGCAGGCCTGGGCTTTTGTGGTTCTGCTGGGCTCCCAAAAGGATAGTGAATGATCTTATTCACCGAGTAGGCTGTACTGGGTCAGCCAGCCTGTGCTGGGTCCTGGTCTACAGGCCAGAACCCGAGAAGGCTGGGAAACGTCCCTCTGGCAAGGTAGGCCTGGAGCCCTCACTCACAGTCCAGGGTGCGCTGGGTTTCGGGCCATATGTTGGGACCGAGAATTGCTGAGAAATGTCCCTCTGGCATGGCAGGCTTGGAGTTCTCACTTCAGGCCAACCTGCACTGGTTCTGGGGCCATGGGGTGGACCAGCAATTGCTGGGAAATGTTTCTCTGGTGCATTGGGCCTGGAGCTCTCACTGGCCGAACTGTGTGGGTCTCGGGCGTGGGGTTTGGAGCGCAGGGAATCCCTGGGAAATGTCTCTCTGGAATGGCAGGCCTGGAGTTCTACACTCACTGAACTTAGATGCCCAGGGAGTCGGGGAAATTCCCACTCACTCAGCGGGCTTTAGGGCAGGGGATCAGGGGAGGTGCTGGTGAGTATGTCTTGAGGTTTCAGGCCGGTCCCTGGTTTGGAGGGCTTTGGGGTGGGGATACGGGTAGCACGCATGGGAAGAAGCCAAAGGCTATCACTCAGACTCACCACACACTCACTGATCTGAGAAGCCTGGTGAGTAGTCATTCAAATTCCCACTCACTGGGAGAGCTTGGGGCAGGATCCAGGAGGCCTCTGGAGTCAGCTGCTGTCTCAGGCAGGTCTCTCAGGCTGGGTGGTGTGGGTGGGATCCAGGAAGATGGCAGAGTCAGCAGCGCTGTCTCTGGCTGGTCTCTGGGGCTGGGCTTCATGGACGGGATTGAGGAGGCTACTGGAGTCAGCTGTGCTGTCTCAGGCCTGTCTCTGGGGCTGGACTGGAAAATTAAATTTGAGTCTACATAAACATAAATTTGTAACAAATGACATATTAGCTAGAAAATTTATGTATTGCTTTTGACTTTCTAAATCATGACTAATTATATCAGTTAAAAATCACTCTTGTTGCACTAGTCTACATTCCCACCAGCAGTGGAGAAGAGTTCCCTTTTCCTCACATCCTCTCCAGAATTTATTGTTGGTTGATTTCTTTATGACAGCCATTTTTTTCTGGAGTGAGATGGTATCTCAGTGTTGTTTTAATGTGCATTTCACAGATGGCTACAGACGTGGAGAATTTTTTCATATATTTATTTGCTTCTTTAATTTCATCCTCTAGAGTGTGTAATCATCTCAAATGCCCATTTCTGGAGATCAGTGTAGAGACTTCTCACAAAACTAGGACTGGAAATCCCATTCAAACTGGGAATTTTCCCGGAAACTGAAAATATCATACCATATAATATATGTGTACCTATGTTTATAGTAACACAATTTGTGATAACAAAATCTTGGAAACAACCAAGATGCCCTTCACATGAGGAATGGTTGAAAAAGATGTGGTATTTCTATACAATGAAGTATTACTTAGCTATAAAGAATGATAAACTTGGAGCATTTAGATTAAATTGGATGCCACTTAAACATATACTAATAAGTGAAATAAACCAGACACACATATGCAAATCTCATACAGTCTCCCTAGTGTAAGGAACAAAAAGAAGAAATACAAATAGAGAGATTTAACAGGAATTAAAAATAATTTAGTCAGATAGGGTAAATGGAACTGCTTATGTTGCAGGGTAATAATCAGCTTCTCTTCTGGATGGTTAACAACCTAAGTTTGCAGATCAAAAATTGGTAAAATGGGAGGGCTTAAAGGTCAGCCATTATTTTGGCACTAGCCTTCCAAAGTCAATGAAGACTCAGGACATAGGAGAACCTGTACTGTAACATCATGGAACTCAGTTGTGCCCCAAATTTTCTGATCAAGGAGATTATGGAGCCACAGAGGAATGGGGTCAATGATCTATAGTGTGCCTAAGGAGAGTCACAAGGAGAGGATACATTATCTCAGGATTTCACAGAGAGCAAACTGGTGGAGCAATGGCCATGACTCATCCACATGCTGACACTAACAAAGGATCTACAGAGTGAGGTACAGGATTACAGGATAAACCCTGAGGGGACTTACTGATCTCATCAGACATAAAAGTTACATTTTTTGTTATATATGTCTTAATGATCCAGCAAAAAAGTATAAAATGAGGTATATAAAATAAGGCCATAATAATAAGCTGAGCTGTAAATGGCTCTAGTGAACAACTTCTTCGGATAACCCACTACTATTGTGGACTTCTGGATTGTGTTGGATTGCTTCGATGAATTCAAGCACCTATAATAATTGAATGACAATAGAATACCCATCTTTGACAGGACTAAACAAAAAAGGAGGATAAAAAGGAAGAACCATTCTGTGTTTGTATAAACAGTACAGTTAGCATAAATATGCAGTACTTTTGTATAATTCTATGAGAAGAAATATTTGTACTAATAGTGTTTGCAACCTTTTTTTTTTTTTGGCGAAACCAGGGATTGAACTCAGGCTCTTGTGCTTGCCAGGGAAGCGCTTATTCCACTGAGCCATCTTCGTGGCCCCCTGTACTAATAGTGTTTGGACAGGATATCCTATCTGCTTCTTGTACTATAGAAGATAACAATGTAAAAAGTATTAATTATTGAAACTGTACTATAATTCAGCTTTGAAAAAAAAGGTATACATCTACATTCTCTTAATACATTGAAGAGAGCCATCTGCTCTAATGGTTTTTGTAGACAGAGTATCATGTATACACATTGTACAACAAAAAGCCACTACGAAAACAATGTGCAGTTTAATAATTTTTGAATCTGCCCTACTAATTTGTTTTGAAACTGTCTCATTGCTATTTTTTCTTCAATAAAATATAATAAATATAAAAAAATCACTCCAGTTCCTTGTAATGGGGGAAACTGGCAGCTTAAGAGAAATAGAATTTTTAGCCCACATAGAAGTAATGTAGTTGTAGACTGGAATGGTTGTAATCCTGCCATGCCATTTAGAACTCAAGATCTTCCTTTTCCTTTTTTTTTTTTTTTTTGACAGAACTGGGGATTGAACTCTGGCCCTTGCACTTGCCAGGGAAGCTCCTATTCCACTTAACCATCTCCCCTGCCCCAAGGTCTTCCTTTTCTCTTCCATTCTAGTGCACGACTTCCATGCCTCAGGGGTCAGGAAGGCTGCTGGTGTTCTAATCATTAGAAATACAGTGCAGGTTAGAAAAAGTAGGAAAGGCAAAAGATGTTTTGAAAATATGGGACCCAAATATGAGTTCATTTTCTTAAAGTAAATTTTCCTGAAATTTAGTATTACTCTTGAACTTGATCAGATATTCATTTATGACCTGCAGTCTTTGATCTTTGTTTCTTGGAAGCATTATGGTGATTTAGAGAAGGCAGTGTTCTATTTACTAAGGGGGAAGAGGGGAGTAAAGGTTGAGATAAATAATGAATGTCAAGTATTACGCCAGTGGTGACTTTAATAATCTCAAGTTGCTTTGATTGCAAGTAACCATGCATAACCATGCATAATTAGTATGTAGGCTGATTCTAGTGACTCGGATTGTATTTCAAAGGGTATGATATGATTTTATAGCAATAGTAAGACATTTGGAAATAGACTGTTTTGAACAGAAACACTTTGTTTTCTGGAAGTATATACTTTATTGCCCTCCTCTAGATAGTTGATTTTACTAAATTTGCCATAAATTCTGATTTCTGAATTCTAAGATGAGCAATTTAGCACCTTTATAGAGATCACTTACAATAATTAAAGATTGTTGCAATTTTTTTCATTAAACGTAGGCTATTGGCATGTTAAATTCATTTGTGCATTTCTAAGATGTCAAGTTTGCTTTAAAATACATATTCGATATTTGGAAAGCTGCATTTAAAAATTAAATTGAAATTTTTAGCCTTCTCTACAGTGAATTTTGACCTTCTGATTGTATGTCAAATCTTTTTAATCTTCCCAGTGATATTTGTAAAGTAACAGCTAGTAACAGCTAGTAATCATCCAATAAGGAGGAATTGAATTGCTGTAATTCTGTTAGATTTAATCAACGATTCCTTTTATTGAATTGAATTAATATCGTTTCAAGGACCTCTAAGGGAAATGATTTTTTCAAACAATTTGATCATGAAAATTTTAGACTACATACAAAAATAATGACAGGATCTTAAGTGACATTTTTCAGGTCCTCAGGAGGGCTATTCTCAAATTCTATATAAGTAGTACTTGATTGTGAGGTTTAGAAAAAAAAACCCATTGCATTCCAAATGGTATTGTATATAAAATATTAGCATATTGTTGTCATTCGAGTGCTGGCTGTCAAAAATTCTCTCCCAAGTAAAACATTTTAAAGATGATTACATATGATCTTCTCAGTCTTGGTTTTACAGTGTAAAAAGTGTGTTTCTTTGGTATGAATTTTCATCTTTGAAATTTAAAGATCAATCTTTCAGTGAAATAATTGTTACCAGTTACAGTTCATTGTAATGAACACAGTGATGTGGTCACATTCAGTAAGTCATTTGATGAAAATGCCTGGAGAGATGACCTGTATTTTCTAAATGCATTAAAGGCAGAAACATACGTCACTTTCTCAACTGAATATACAGCTGGTATATAATGACTGGATTTTACTTTTCAGAGAGCCTTTATATTAATGTTGAATTTCTGAGGATTTTTTGGTGCCCAGAATCAAAGTTAGGACTTTGTGCTTGCCAGCTAGGTGCCATGTGGCTGAGTTATTATATCCTCAGCCTTCTATTATTATTGACTTTAAAAAAAATGTATTTAGGACAGGGTCTACAGGATCTCATCACGTAGCTGGGCTCCTAGTAGCTGTTCTGTTTCCAGCCTCCCAAGACTTGGGAGAACAGGCATGTGCTACCCCCTCCAGTCTCAATCCCTGGCTTACAGTGCAAGCCAGGGATCTAACCGAGGTTGCTGGGCTCTCAGCAGGTGCTTTAGTCCACTGAGCTAACTGCATGGCCCCTACTTTTTTCTTTTAAAGAGAGAAAGTCAATAAAACAATGCAGAATTTCAAAACAAGATAGTAGGAGATTAACAATAGTTATTGTGCATATTGTTATCTTCATTGTAGTTGCCCAGATTAGCAGATACAAGCTTACAAAATGGATCAAACAATGTAAGCACTACCTGTTCCTTTCACAATAAAATGGAAATTAGTATAATTATCTTAGCATAATTAGTATAATTATCTTATATATATATAATTTCTCTTCCTTCTTTTCTCCACTCCCTCATCCCAGTTGTCCTTTTCTTTGGCTCAGTTTCTTTCCTTTTAACTTTTCCTTTTTCTTTCCTTTGGATCTTCTTATATGAATCTGTTTCTTACACTATGGAGATTATTTAAAAAAAAAGTTTCCCATATTTTTACTAATACTACCTGGTAAACTTGTGTACCACAATGGAATATATACTGGAATATATATTAGTAAAGCAGGTATATTTTATTTTCTTCTTGAGTCCCATTTATCCAGGACGGGTTATATGAGGTGTGATTGAAAGCCATGGTGAACATTTAAATGTTGAGAAAAAATGTTAAAGTAGAAGACACACTTATCTTACTTGCCATTAATCTCAATGGAAATCATTCACTGCCATCAGCATCCACCATATTTTATTTATTTATTTATTTATTTATTTATTTATTTATTTATTTATTTATTGAAGTACAAATATCGAGACAGTTTTAAGACACCTTAACAGGACAAATTCGATAAATCAATGCATTGCAAATTGTTTTCGTAATGTTTGGTATTGTACAAAGTGTATACCTGATATTATACTTACAGGCATTATTATAGCATATGTCTCTTATCAGTAAATTAAGAGAGTGTAGTGTTTGTGTATCTTTTTTTTTATACCTGAAACACATAAAAGGTTCAATAACTAATACTTTCTACCTTGTCATTTTCCTAGTGGTTGTCCATAGCACTAGAAGCCCACATAATATCCTGTCCAACCACTATTAGTGCAAATCTTGCCTCTCATAGAATTATGTAGAAACACGGCGTTATCTATCCCATCTGTACTGCCCCTACACACACATCATGATTCTTCCTTTCTATACCCCTTCCTTTGTCTACACTTGTCAAAGATGGGCACTCCATTGTCATTCAACTAATTTAGGTGACTGAACTCGACAACACAATCCAACACAGTCCAGCATTCCACAACAATACTGAGTTATCTGAAGAAGTTGTCGACTACAGCCATTTTCAGCTCAACTTATTATTATGGCCCTGTGTTGTATACCTCAATTTTATACTTTTCTGCTGGATGATTAAGACCAAGATAGAGCAAGACCTATATACCAAAACGTAGTTTTTGTTTCTGATGAGGTCAGTGAAGTCCCCTCAGGGTTTATCTTGTAATCCTGTACCTTATTCTGTAGATCCTTTGTCTGTGTCATCCATGTGGATGAGTCACGGACAATGCTTGACCAGTTTGCTCTCTGTGAGATCCTGAGAACAGTTTTCTCTTTATGTGACTCTCCCTAGGCCCACTATAGAACTTCAATCTCTTTCCTCTGTGGCTCCATAATCTCCTTGTTAAGAAAGTTTGGAGCTCAACTGAGTTTCATGATGTTGCAGTACAGGTTCTCCTATGTCCTGAGTGTGCACTGACCTTGAAAGGCTAGGGCCAAAATGTTGACTGGCCTTGCAGCTCTTCTATTTCTCCAATTTTGATCTGTGAAATTTGGTTGTTAAACGTCCAAAAGAAAAGCTGATTAGTACCGTGCAGCATATGCACTTAGTTTGCTTTGTCAGACTCAATTGTTTTTAGTTGTTGTACATTTCTATTTGTATTTCTTCTTTTTGCTTCTAATATTAGGGGAACTATACGATATTTACACATGTATATCTGGTTTATTTCACTTATGAGTATATGTTCAAGTGGAATCCACTTCAATATAAATGCTCCAAGCTTATCATTCTTTATAGCTGAGTAATACTCCATTATATAGAAATACCACAACTTTTTCAACCACTTATCATGTGATGGACATCTTGGTTGTTTCCAAGATTTGGCTATACCAAATTGTGCTGTGATAAACATAGGTGCACATGTATGAGTATGATACAATGTTTTCTGTTCCTCTGGGAAAATTCCCAGTAGGGAGATACCCGGCTTGAATGGGAAATCCAGTCCTAGTCTTTTGAGGAGTCTCCACACTGACCTCCACAGTGGAGAAGTGTTCCCTTTTCCTCACAACCTCTCCAACATTTGTTGTTTTTTGATTTCCTTATGATAGCCATTCTTTCTGCAGTGAGATGGTTTCACAAGGTTGTTTTTATTTGCATTTCATAAATGGCTAGCGATGTGGAGCATTTTTTCATATATTTATTTGCCTCTTTAATTTTGTCCTCTGAGATGTATGTATTCATCTCAGGTGCCCATTTCTGAATTGAGTCTTTAAATTTGAGAGCCCAGTTATGTCTTATTTCTTTATGTATTCTAGGCAGCAGACATTTGTCTGATTGCTTATTAGTTAGGAATTTTTCAAAATTTGTGGGTTGTCTTTTCACTCTGTTGACAATTTCATTTGACATGCAGAA
The DNA here is from genome assembly GCA_004027165.1 of Ctenomys sociabilis. Taxonomy (NCBI): domain Eukaryota; kingdom Metazoa; phylum Chordata; class Mammalia; order Rodentia; family Ctenomyidae; genus Ctenomys; species Ctenomys sociabilis. The sequence continues at coordinate 13,118 of PVKA01034031.1, read as the reverse complement.
CATATGTACTTTTTGTTTCTTATGAGGTCAGTGAAGTCCACTCAGGGTTTATCTTGTAGTCCTGTACTTTATTCTGTAGATCCTTTGTCTGTGCCATCCATGTGGATGAGTCATGGCCAATGCTTGACCAGTTTGCTCTCTGTGAGAGCCTGAGAGAAAGTTTTCTCTCTATGTGATTTTCTTCCTCAAGAAGAGTTGATCCTAGTTGTTGATTCTTTCAAGTGCTTCCCGTGCAAATATATGTTTATTCATGAACTCTTTAACTACCCCTGTGTCTTCAAGAATTCCTCCTCTTTTCTCTTCCAGAAGATTGAGTGTTTCTGTTTTAATGTTTAGATCTTTAATCCATTTTGACTTTAACTTAGTGCATGGTGATAGAGCTGGGTCAAGTTATAGTTTTCAGCATGTAGAAAGCCACATTTTCCAGCACCATTTGTTAAAGACACTATTTTTCTTCCCGGGAGTATGTTTGGCCCCTTTTTCGAAGATGAGATGGCTGAGTGTGTTCGTAGATGCTTCTGCACCTTCTGATCTATTCCATTGATCTTCAGGTCTATTTTGTTGCCAATACCATGTTGATTTGATCTCAGTGGCTTTGTAGTATAATTTCAAGTCAGGAATTGTGATGCCTCCTGCCTTGTCTTTATTGGCCAAGATTGCCTTTGCTGTTGTAGGCTGTTTGTGGTTCCAAATAAATTTTAGAAATGATTTCTCTATGTCTGTGAGGTATGTTGGTGGCAGTTTGATAGGGATTGCATTAAATCTGTACAGCAATTTTGAGAGTATCACCATCTTCACGATGTTGGTTCTTCCTATCCAGGAGCAGGGAATATCTTTCTGTTTTCTGAAATCCTTTGTAATTTCTTTTCTTAGGGTATTTTTATTTTCCAGGAAAAGATCTTTGACTTCCTTGGTTAAGTGAATTCCAATGTATTTCATTTTTTGTGGTGCTATTGAAATAGGTATTGTTTCCCTCTCAGTGTGCTCGTTATCTATGTAGAGGAATGCTACTGACTTTTGTGTATTGATTTTGTATCCTGCTATGCTACTGAATTTCCCTATCAGTTCTAGTAGTTTTCTGATGGAATTTTTGGCGTCTTCCAAGTAAAGTATCATGGCATCTGCAAGTAGTGATAATTTAACTTCTCTTTACCTGTTCTTATTCCCTTTATTTCTCCTTCTTTTCTAATGGGTATTGCTAAAGATTCCAAGAGTATATTTAATAGGAGGGGTGATAGAGAGCATCCTTGTTTTGTATCTGATTCAAGAGTAAATGATTTCAGTTTTTCCCTATTTAGAATTATATGAGCTTTTGGGTTGTCACAGATGGCTTTTTATCAAGTTAATGTAGAGTCCATCTATTCCAATTTTCTGTAGGACGTTGAACATGAATGAGTGTTGCACTTTGTCAAAAACTTTTTCTGGATCAATTGAAATGATCCCTTGGTTTTTAGATTTCAGTCTATTAATATACTGTTTTACATTTGTAGATTTTTGAATAATGAACCATCCTTGCATACCTGGGATGAATCCTACTTGGTGTATGGTCATGGTGTATGATCTCTTTGATGATTTGCAGTATTCTATTTGCCAGGATTTTATTGAGTATTTTTGTATCTATTTTCATGAGGGAGATTGGCCTTTATGGTTGTGTCTTTCCCTGGTTTTGGAATCAGTATTATACTTGCCTTAGAAATGATTTTGGGAGAACTGTTTCCTTTTCAATTTCGTTGAAGAGTTTGAGGAGTGTAGGGATTATATCTTATATAAATTTCTTGTAGAATTCAGTTGTGAATCCAGCAGGACCTGGACTTTTCTTTGTCAGTAGGCTTTTTATAATGTTTTGTATTTCATTGGCTGTTATTGGCTTATTGAGTATTGTTATATCTTCTTGGTTCAGTTTTGGTAAATTGTACCTTTCGCGGAATCTGTCCATTTTTTCTAGGTCTTCTGTGAGTATAAAGATTCTGAAGTAACTATTGATAATCTTCTGAATTTCCACTGGATCTGCAATTTCACCGTTTTCATTCCTTACTGCATGTACTTGAATGATTTCCTTCCTCTTTTTGATGAGGTTGGCTAGATGCTTATCAACTTTATTTAGTCTTTCAAAGAACCAACTTTTTGATTTGTGAATTCTTTGAACTGTTTTCTTCATCTCAGTTGAATTAATTTCTGCTCTAATCTTTGTGATTTCTTCCCTTCTTTGCGCTCTGCATTTCGTTTGCTCTTCTTTTTCTAGTTGTCGGAGGTGCAACATTAGGGTGCTAATTTGTTCCCATTTTGTTTTCCTAATGTGTGAGTTCATAGCTATGATTTTCCCTCTAAGAACTTCTTTCATTGCATCACATAAATTCTCATAATTTGTGCTTGAATTTTCATTGAATTGTAGACATTGTTGAATTTATTGTTTAATTTCTTCTGTGACCCATTGATTGATGAGTAGGGTGTTGTTTAATTTCCATGAATTTAGCGGGTATTTCTGGTTTCTTTTGTCACTTATTTCCAGTTTCATTGCACTGTGGTCAGATAATATGCATGGGATAATGTGTATTTTCTTGCATATACTTAGGCATGACCTCTGGACTAGTATATGGTCTTTTTGGAATATGACCCATGTGCAGCTGAAAAAAATGTCCGCCATGTTTTTCATCACACTTGTGAAGATATTCAGAAAAGACTTACCACAATACTTCAGATAGTGGTATGAAAAGTAGGATGAAGTTGAATCAAGAGGGAATGTTTTGAGGGAAGTTAAAGGCAATATGTCTTTACTGTAATATATTTTTTAAAATTCATCTTGAATTTTGATTAATATATATATATGTTGCTATAGTGACCAAAAATCCCACCTTAAACTCTTAGTAGCTTAAAAATTAAAATTCATTTCTTTGCCACATTTTTGCCTCAATAAGATACCCTACAGGTATTCCCTAGAGGTCTCAGGCTGTTTCTAGATTTTTTGTGCCAACATGTAATATATTATAGAGCAGGAAAAAGAGCTAGAGAGAAACTTATGGGATGTATTTATGCCACAGTTATAGAAATGACTTATATTAATGCTGCTTGTTGAATGGTCAGAATTCAAGCAAGAGATCCCCTAATGTAAATGTAAGGAGGATTGGAGAAAAGGAGTCATCCACAGTTTCCAGGAAGAAATGCTACTGTAAAATCATGACATGGTCTTTGGCATAGTACTTACATCAGGTCATTATTATTTATAATTATTAATGATATTTTAATCGTTGAGAGAAATGTGCCTTGAAGATATTTGGTTACTTCTTCAAGATTACATGGCTTGAAGGGAAAATTTTAAATAAGAAGACACCCGTTGCTGCTGCAGAGCTTTTTTATTCTCTCTCTCTCTATCTGTCTCTCTCTCTCTCTTTTCCTCCCTCCCCTCTCTGTTTCTGTCTGTCTCTGTGTTTTAATATACTTCTACTTTTCAGGTTTGCTTTTTCTACACAGAGACAGGTTCCTCTATTTACACCAGGAAAACTATATGAGGGACTAGAAAACATGCAGTTGAGGTGTGGAAGATTCTTTCCTTGATTTACTTTTACAAGTCTGAAGCTCTATTGATAAGTTGAAGGTAGATGAAGTGGTATTATCCTACAGTAACTTTGGATAGCTTCCCACATTCATACAAATTTTTTGTGTATATCTGAAGCTTTTTTGTATGCAAAAAAGCTCAGTCTTAAAAAAAAAAGATTTTAAATACATGTGCACCCATATGTAGTAGGACTGTTTCATGTGTACCAGGTCCTGTGATGCTGGTACTTTTGGAATATGTAGTAAGAAAGAAATAATTGTAGCTAACATACATTATATAAAGGACCACAAATAGGGAGAGAAAAACAGGATTTAAGAGGTAATATTTCAACTTCTTGCAGATTATTACGTGATAGACAGGAAAAGAATTTACAATCACTTCTTTTACATAATTTTAATTCTTTTCATTTTCATTTATTTAGCAATTAGCATAAAACTGGGACCTGATGATTGAACCCAAATAGGACATAGTTTATGGGATTTGCTTTTGCCTACGAGCTGTCAAAGCACCCGAGACATAATGTAAGCCCTGTAAAGTAACACTTTCTGATAGTGAAAGCCATTGTAAGCTTTTATGTACCTAACTTTGTGTGTTTGCTGTTTTAATTAGGTATCATGCAAAATAAAGACCTAATGATAGGAAACATAACTATTTGTGTCAAAATGATAATTCTCTACTTTCTCCCTGAGACTATTGTATGGCAGAGTAATTTAAAAATTTTTAGGAGTAAGAGAGCTAAATATAAAATAAATAGACAAGAATTGAGGATGTGGCTCAGGAGTAGAGTTCTGGCTTTGAATGCAGAAGGCCTTGAGTTTCTTCCCTAGCACCCCCTCCAAAAAAATAAATAAATAAATAAAATAAAAATCCAGCCCCAGTTGGAATGAATAGAAGGTTATTTACCTATAATAAAGACAAGGTGCATACTCTGAGCCTTCCCCATCCCAGACTGCTTCTTGCGCTCCTGTGTTCTTTAAAGTAAGCATAAAGGTTCACAAGGTCGAATGTCTTCAGGTTGGTAGCTGCTCCTCAGGACTCTCATTCCTAGTCAGAGAGACAGTGAAGTTAAACCCAACTGCATATGTTGTAAGGTAATAAAAAGCTTCTCTTCTGGAGGTTAACAACCTAAGTTTGTAGACCAAAAATTAGAGAAAAAGAAGGGCTACAAGGAAAGCCAACCTTTTGGCCATAGCCTTTCAAGGTCAGTGAAGACTCAGGACATAACAGAACCTGTACTGTAACATCATGGAACTCAGTTGTGTCCCAAATTTTCTGCTTAAGGAGGTTATGGGGCCACAGAGCAATGTGATTGATGATGTAGAGAGTGCCTAAAGAGAGTCACATGGAGAGAAAACATTCTCTCAGGCTTTCACAGAGAGCAAACTGGTCAAGCAATGGCCATGGCTCATCCACAAAGCTGACACTGACAAAGGATCTACAAAGTGTGGACAGGGTTTCAGGATAAATCCTGAGGGGACTTGACTGAACTTATCAGATACAAAAGTTATATTTCTGGTTATATAGGTCTTGCTTTATCTTGGTCTTGACCATCCAACAGAAAAGCATAAAAATGAGATACAAAAAGTAAAGCCATATAAATATGTTGAGCTGTGAAAAACTCAAGTCAACAACTTCTGACATTGAAGTCCTGTGTATAATCCACTACTATTATGGACCACTGGGCTATATTGAATTATTTTGCTGAATTAATGCATCTACAATATTTTAGTGGTAATGGAATACCCATCTCTAACAAAACTAAGCAAAGAAGGGGATACACAGGAAGGACCATTATGTATTTGTATGTACAAAATAGTTAGGATAGATATATAGCTACTTTCTCTTGATTCAATGAATAGAAAGATTTGTTCTAATAGTGTTTGTGAATGGGATATCATGCCTGTGGGTGGAGAGTCCTAGACATGAGCCTGGGCAACAGCAGTCATCTCTGAAGCCTAAAAGAGAAGTGTAGCAGAGAAAGCCAGAGACTGGCTCTTTTGCTGAGGTAGGGAGCAGAGCTGCAGGAAGGGATGTGGTGCTGAATCATGAAAAGGTTTAAACCTTGACTGCCTCAAGTGGGATTGATTCTGGAAATTGTTGGTAGTTAAGTCTCCTGGAGGAGCTGAGAAGGCTAAGATGGGAGGAAGGACATTGGAGGTGGGGTAGGATTTGCAGCCTAAACCCACGGCCAGTTCTGACAATGTTTGCTTAGTCACAAAGTAACCTAACTTTGTGCCTCCCTTGCTCCCTCCTTTTTTCCTTCCTTCCTTCCATCCTTGCTTGCTTCCTTCCTTCAAGTTCTTGATTACCTCCTCATAACTAGTCTTAACACTGAGTTAGCGAAGAGTTTTAGCACCCAGTGAAATCAGAGTTGTATTTATTTTCATGTTAAATATATTAAGAACTAAAAGGGATTTTTCATGCATGAAATCCTTCTCATTCAAGGAAAGCTAACATTCTGGAGAGGTCAGGGAAGCCTTCCCTGAAGAAGTGACATTGGAACATTGTTAAAAGTTGAGCAGCAGCTTTTAGGAAATGTGCTATTCAGACACAATTCTGACCACTTAATATATATATATATTTAATATATATATATATATTTTTTTTTCTTATATTAATTTTACTGAGAAACAAATAGCAATGAGATAGTTTCAAAACTGATTAGTAGGACAGTTTCAATAATTAGTACATTGCATATTGTTGTCTTCTTAGTGGTTATTCATAGTATAAGATTCAGACATGATATCCTGTCAAAATACTATTAGTACAAATCTTTCTTCTCATTGAAGTTACCATTTAATATAGATACCTTCCTCTTCTGTAGCCAACCTCCTCACTGCTCTGCCAGAACATTGTCTAGCACTTGGCTAAGGAGTTTCTCCTAACAGTTCAGGAATGCCATGGTAGGTAGGAAGAAAGTGAAAGTGTCTTGGAAAAGAACTGAAGATAGCAAGTTTGGTGTCATGGGTGCTGGCCCAAAGTGCCTTCAGAGCCACCTTGGGCAGTCTGGTCATCATCCCCAACATAAACTCCAGTGCTTTGCCTTCTCCTGCATATCGACCTAGTGACATCTTTGAAGCTGACCCAACCAGGTGGATTTCTAGTATATGTTCTCCTCACTCTACATGTGTTTAGTCTGGTTCTTGTCCTTAGCAGTTTAACCTATCTTTGCTTACCTTTGTCAGTGAACTTTTCAGATGGTTTTACTGGTAGAAGCAGAGGGGAGAAGGGTTCAGAGCCAGTCTGCCTTGAACACGCCTAATGTAATGGCCACTCCAAGGACATGCCTTGTTGACTGCCTGTAATTTTGGGTTAGTATGATCTCTGTATTGTAAAATTAAAGTTTAAATTTATTTATCAGATTTGTTGTGTACTCACTGCCAATTTTAAGTGAAACTTCCCAGCTAAAAACCCTGTTGAAGGAAAAGCCCTGTGCAATACTTAGTAATGAACATTTCTTCCTATTGTAGCTATAGCTGACTAAACCTGGGAGGGTATATTCACTGATTAGAGCACAAAGCAGGAAATTTCTTTTTCATCTTTATAGTTCTACTGATTCTATCACACATAGAAGGTACTGAGTAAATATTTCATTATAAATTTGAAGTATTACTGTCACTCATCCTGGATTCTCAATCTGGTTAGATAGTTTAGGTTTCTCCGTCTTGCTGTGGTAAGTTAACCTCTTTAATTTGTGAGTGATTTCTAAATGAAAAAGTCTAAACTTTAATAGTGCTTACAGAAGAAAAACTGGAGATCATACAAATATTTGTACAGGAACTATTTTAGTCATTGTATTATCTTTTATGTTTGAAAAATGTATTAACCAAGATCTTACAATTTTTTTAAATAAATTATCTTTATGTGGGAAGAAAATGGCATACACACGCACACACACACACACACACATGCACACATACACATATATATATTTGTATAGTTCACAAATTAAATACAGAGAATTTCTATTTATTAAAACAGATTAAAAAAAGGTGAAATGCTCTAGTTTCATTCATGCCTCATCACATTGCTATGGACTTTTTTGATAGTTTGATTTTACTTCATTAGTAGTTTGTCTTTTACATATTAGAAATAACCCATCAATGATATCATAGATTTCTTGCAAAAATTGCTGTTTTATGTAGAGTGTGTTTTTAGCCTCCTAACTAGATACTCTTTAAGTTCATTTGTTTGCATTTTGCTTCTGAGTTCCAGGGTTTGCATTTTAAAACTTAGTTTTTATAATTACTAAGTATTACATTACTTTTATCATTATAACTTTAAAATGCAACATTTAAGTAATTCTTTCAGTATGTCTTTAGATTGTTGAATCATGTTGAAAGAGAGGAATTAAAATTGCAAAAATATGAGAAAAGCAATGTTAAGCCCTCTTTACGGATATCAGGATTCTTGTGCTCACTTTGGCAGCACATACACTAAACTTGGAAGGATTCCTATGTGAAAAGACTTTTATAAGCTCTCCTAGTGTTTGCTTTCTATATTGTACCTATGTGCTTAGAAGTACATATTCATATTGAGAAACAAATACTCTTAAGTTAGGAATGCTCAACAGGTGCCAGGATACATCTGTATATCTTCCTAATTATATAGGAGCTATAATAATGATTATGTGCCTTGTCTGTCTATATTAAAAGTAAAATCTTTCATTGTAAAAAAGGAAGTTTATTGAATTCCTATTTTAACTATCTCTCACTTATCCCCAATGAGTTGCTGAATATTCCATATAGGTGCACCATAGGATACAAAATTTCAACAAAAGGAATGGTGTAGGAAAATCCAGTTATATTCTGGAGCCACTAAACTATATTTAATGCTTCTGTTTATAGTGAAGAATTGTTTCTTTATGACTTATGTGGCTCCAGAGTAATTGAAGATGGGAAAATTTGGGGGGGATCCACTTTTATAATCTCCTCAAATTTGTTACTGATATGAAACCTATTCCAGTCTTTGAAAGGCTTTCATTTGTCCCCTCCCCTCAAACTTCAGATCCAACTAAGAGTAAGGATGAGTGAGTCTGGCAAGTTCTCAGTCACAAATCTAAGAAAATACAAGGGGTGCAGCCAGAGGCATTGTGGCCCTACACAGTGGTCCACTGAGATTTCCTTGCTTTAATGACTCTGTGTCAGTAGGGCCCTATCTTTATCCAAAAGTCACTGAAATTTTATGAGTTAAAATATATTAATTATTTTGTGTACTAGTTTCTGCATGTGTAAAGATGAACATAATGGTTTTTACTTTAAGGGTAGAATAAATAATTGTGAATTGTAAAACTTTTTTCAAATCCAAAATATTAGACTGATGCTTATTACTGTACTTATCATTATAGTGTAAACTTGAAAGATGGCATGTGCTAGATAACTGCATGATACGCTAATGCTGCATCCAAGTAAAGGAGAATTCTGGAATTTTGGATAAAGAAGTTAAGATGATATGGGTGTGACAGAGGAGGGTTCCTTTTACAGGAAGATGGTATAGATAGGTAATTGTATGTTGATTATTTACAAATAAGCCTAAGGATTTTAGATACAAATATGGGCAGAAGATTATTCTAATGACTCATTTTGCCTGTGCAGTGGAGATTATGAGAAACCTTTCTTTTAAACATTTAAATATCTACAGTAAAAAATAATTATATACTAAGGTGTAGAGTATTCTACCTTCATTCAAAATTACCAGGCTAGAAGAAGCATTTAACAGAGCTTTTAGGGCAAGATTCTGCTGAGCTCTGTCACTTGAGATATATGAAGAGGAATAAAAAATAGTAGCATTTCCCTGTTCAAGTACATACTTGATCCTGGGGAAGAACAAAGGATCCCACAGACAAAATTATGGTCCACAGACTGGCTGTCCAGCAGGAAGCCAGGCCTGGAAGAGGAAGCAGAGAAGGAAAAACCATTTAGAAGGTTACTGATACACAAGGAGGGAGGAGTGCTGCAACTTGGAGGGGTCAGAAAAAACTAAATATCTCATGGGGTCCCTGATCCTGAGTGCACATGGCTGCAAGTGAAATGTGGCAACAGTCTGGAATCACTGGATCCTCAGTCCAAGGGGCTGAGCAAAGACAACCTGCCAGTTAGAGAATTGAGACTTATTACGTATATCATTGTCCAAAAACGGTTGCAGGATCAGAATGAAACTTCAACATGGGGTGCATTTTGGACTCAGCCTTGAATAAAGTGGAGGGGCTGTAGGGAGTCTCAGAAACACATGGTATTGTGGCATTGTCTATGGGAAAATAAACAAGGAGGGGCATGTCAGGGTTGTATAGCTAAAATACTTTATCTGCTTCTGCTATAAGGTTATTTGTGGCAAAATAAATATTTTTAAAAATGTTTTCAGAAATAGTTGCAAATGGAAATAAAGTCTTTGCTAGTCTAAATATTCACTGACTTTGCAAAATTTCCCACAGGATGAACACATCCAGTGCCTCTTTTCAGTTTTTACTTTTTTATGTATTTGGTACAGGGTCTACAGGGCTCGTTACGTACATTGGACTTGTAGTGATTCTCCTGTTTTCATCCTCCCAAGTGCTGGGATCACAGGCGGGCACCACCATGCCTAGTCTCAATTACCATCTCAATGTGCCCCCGGGGCAGGGCTGGTGTGGTACACCAGGGATTGAACTAGAGCGGTTGTGCCCTGCCTAAGCAGGTGCTGTAGACCATTGAACTATCTGGCCAGTGATGTTCGTGTTTCAGGTCAACAGTTTAGGATGTAGAACAAAGGATTTCTGTAAAGCTTTAGACTTAGTTTTCAGTACAGTTGAAGAAAAAAAAAAGCATAACAAATTGAATTTATTAAACAAAGTATAAATCTAAATATTCATTAGTATAAAATCCCTGCTTTGTCATCACATAATCATTAGTCTTCCTGAAGTTATCTCCACATGCCTTGACAGATAAAGACTGTCACCTTAGGAATCTGAGGCAAGAGAATCACAAGTTCAAGGCCAGCCTGGGTTCTGCAGCAAATTCAAGACCAATCTGAACTACAGAGATTGCCAACTTCCTTCCTGTGTGTCCACCAAAGTTGGTCAATTTTCTTAGAAAACTTTCTCGTTCTTCTTTATCTGACTCCAGTTTTCATAATAATAAGGGTTGTTATTCACTTATGTCCCCCCAGGACACTGAGAAATGAGACACATAGTGGGGACCTGTCAGCTCATTGTTGCATAGATGATTAAAGAAATTTTAACATTCATGGCTTTATAGGCTGAGATGACATACATCTTATCTTCTTTAGTCCTATCAATATTCCTAGTAGATGGACAGAATTATTATTATTATTATTATTATTATTATTATTTTTTTTTTTTTTCCATTTCACAAATGAAGAATCAAAAGCTCGGCAAAGTTAGAATGAATAAAGTTAGGATTGAGAAGACCCAATATTTTACCCAAACCTTTCCAACTCCACATTCCTACTGCAATCATTGTAGTAAAACTCTATCCTACTCACACAGTTTATTAGCAGAGTGGGAATGTGTCTTACTCAAAGTATTTGTGCAAAATGACCTTCCATCTTTCTTTGGCTAAAAAGTGGGCTATAATGAAATTGAGACATCTCCTAACAAGTCAGGTTTAAAAAGAAAATAAAGATTTTTAGACACACGTATGTGAGACTGCTCATCAGGAAGGGGAGACCTTTCACGTACAAAAGCCCAAATAAATTATAAAACAATATTAAGTTAATATTAATCTGAAGTAGTTGTTATTAATTAAAATAGACATAATTTCTCAGGCAACCATGTGGAAAACAATTTAAAATTAAAAGGAGAGGATTTAAATGAGAACACTAAAATGTTTGCTTTTTGTAAAAGAAAGTAGTGTAAGAAGAACAAAAGAAAATAAAGGACATATAGAAAATCAGTAGCAAAATGGTACATACAGATCTGATGTCCATAATTACACAGGGCTCTGGAGATAGCTTGGTGGTCTAAGTGCCTGCCTGGCAAGTGCAAAGACCCTAATTCAATCTCTGCTACCACGTGCTGTGATGGTACTACAACCCAAGCATGCATTCTGACTCTAAAACCAGGTGTGGTAGCGCACGCCTGTAATCCCAGTACTGGGGAGGATGAGACAGGAGAATCACTATGAGTCTGAGCTATGTAGTGAGACCCTGTACCAAATAAATAAGTTAATTAATTAAAAAACAGTAATTATATTAAATGTAAATATTGTACATCCTCATCAGAAGACAGTACAATTTGATTGCATGAAAACAGCAAAATAAAGCTGTATTTTCAACTGAGGCACATTTGATTGAAAGAAGAAATGGGGTGAAAATATATTATATGTAAATAATAACTTAATTGGCATAGTGCAAAAATAGCGAAATAAAATTATATTTTCTACAAATGGCAATGAAAAAAAGGATAAAAATACATGCCCTGAGAAACTACTAGAACTGATAAGGAAATTCAGTAGCATAGCAGGATACAAAATCAATACGCAAAAGTCAATAGCATTCCTCTACACAGATAACAAACACACTGAAGGGAAACAATAGAAACAATACCTTTCACAATAGTACCGCAGAAAATGAAATACCTTGGGATTCACTTAACCAAGGAAGTCAAAGATCTTTTCACTAAATTACAACACCTTAAGAAAAGAGATTATAGAGGATTTCAGAAAATGGAAAGATATTCTATGCTCCTGGATAGGAAGAACCAACATCGTGAAGATGGCCATACTCCCAAAATTGCTCTACAGATATAATGCAATCCCTATCAAACTGCCACCAACATACCTCCCAGATATAGAGAAATCAATCCTAAAATTTCTTTGGAACCACAAACTACCTAGAATAGCAAAGGCAATCTTGGCCAATCAAGACAAGGCAGGAGGCATCACAATTCCTGATTTGAAATTATACTACAAAGCCACTGTGATAAAATCAACATGGTATTGGCAACAAAATAGACCTGAGGATCAGTGGAATAGATTAGAAGACACAGAGGCATCTACGACAACAGTCAGCCATCTTATCTTCGACAAAGGGGCTACACAAGCTCACTGGAAGCCTCTTTAACAAATGGTGCTGGAAAACATGGTTTTCTACATGCCGAAGACTAAAACTTGACCCAGCTGTATCACCATGCATTAAGTTAAATTCAAAATGGATTAAAGATCTAAACATTAAAACAGAAACACTCAATCTCCTGGAAGAGAAAGTAGGAGCAACTCTTGAAGACATAGGGTAGGTAAAGAGTTCATGAACAAACATATATTCGCACGGGAAGCTCTTGAAAGAATCAACAACTGGGATAAACTCTTCTTAAGGAGCTTCTGCATGTCAAAAGAAATTGTCAACAGAGTGAAAAGACAACCCACAAACTTTAAAAATCCTAACTAATAAGCAATCAGACAGAGGACTACTGTCTAGAATATATAAAGAACTAAGATATAACAGGGCCCTCAAATTTAAAGACCCAATTCAGAAATGGGCATCTGAGATGAATACACACTTCTCAGAGGATGAAATTAAAGAAGCAAATAAATATATGAAAAAATGCTCCACATCGCTAGCCATTCGTGAA